>JAVJIX010000402.1:92500-95000 GCA_036785185.1 Paratrypauchen microcephalus | reverse complement strand
TCTCTCTGTTTCTCTGTTTATCTCTCTGTTTCTCTCTCTGTCTCTCTGTCTGTTTCTCTGTCTGTTTCCCTCTCTGTCTCTCTCTCTGTTTCTCTCTGTTTCCCTCTCTGTCTCTCTCTCTGTTTCTCTCTGTTTCCCTCTCTGTTTCTCTCTCTGTTTCTCTCTCTGTTTCTCTCTGTGTTTCTCTCTGTCTCTCTCTGTCTCTCTCTGTTTCTCTCTGTTTCTCTCTCTGTTTCTCTCTCTGTTTCTCTCTTTTTCTCTCTGTGTTTCTCTCTCTGTTTCTCTCTGTTTCTCTCTGTCTCTCTCTCTGTTTCTCTCTGTTTCTCTCTCTGTTTCTCTCTCTGTCTCTCTCTGTTTCTCTCTGTTTCTCTCTCTGTTTCTCTCTCTGTTTCTCTCTCTGTTTCTCTCTTTTTCTCTCTCTGTTTCTCTCTGTTTCTCTCTGTCTCTCTGTCTGTTTCCCTCTCTGTTTCTCTCTCTGTTTCTCTCCGTTTCTCTCTCTCTGTTTCTCTCTGTTTCTCTGTCTGTTTCTCTGTTTCTCTCTCTGTTTCTCTCCGTTTCTCTCTCTGTGTCTCTCTGTCTGTTTCTCTGTCTGTTTTTCTCTCTGTCTCTCTCTCTGTTTCTCTCTCTGTTTCTCTCTCTGTTTCTCTCTCTGTTTGTCTCTGTTTCTCTCTCTCTTTCTCTCCCTGTTTCTCTCTGTTTCTCTCTCTGTTTTTCTCTCTCTGTTTCTCTGTCTGTTTCCCTCTCTGTTTCTCTCTCTGTTTCTCTCTCTGTTTCTCTCCGTTTCTCTCTCTCTGTTTCTCTCTGTTTCTCTCTCTGTCTCTCTGTTTCTCTCTCTCTCTCTCTGTTTTTCTCTCTCTCTCTCTGTCTCTCTCTCTTTCTCTCTGTTTCTCTCTCTCTCTCTCTGTTTCTCTCTCTCTGTCTCTCTCTGTCTTTCTGTTTCTCTGTTTGTCTCTCTGTTTGTCTCTCTGTTTCTCTCTCTGTTTGTCTCCGTTTCTCTCTCTCTGTCTCTCTGTCTGTTTCTCTGTCTGTTTCTCTCTCTGTCTCTCTCTCTGTCTCTCTCTGTTTCTCTCTCTGTTTCTCTCTCTCTGTTTCTCTCTGTTTCTCTCTCTCTGTTTTTCTCTCTCTGTTTCTCTGTCTGTTTCCCTCTCTGTTTCTCTCTCTGTTTCTCTCTCTGTTTCTCTCCGTTTCTCTCTCTGTGTCTCTCTGTCTGTTTGTCTGTCTTTTTCTCTCTCTGTCTCTCTCTCTGTCTCTCTCTGTTTCTCTCTCTGTTTCTCTCTCTGTTTCTCTCTCTGTTTCTCTCTGTTTCTCTCTCTGTTTGTCTCCGTTTCTCTCTCTCTGTCTCTCTCTGTTTCTCTCTGTTTCCCTCTCTGTTTTTGTCTCTCTGTTTGTCTGTCTGTTTCCCTCTCTGTTTCTCTCTCTGTTTCTCTCTCTGTTTCTCTCTCTGTCTGTCTCTCTCTGTTTCTCTCTCTGTTTCTCTGTTTCTCTCTCTGTTTCTCTCTGTTTCTCTCTCTGTTTGTCTCCGTTTCTCTCTCTGTCTCTCTCTCTGTTTCTCTCTGTTTCTCTCTCTGTTTTTCTCTCTCTGTTTCTCTGTCAGTTTCCCTCTCTGTTTCTCTCTCTGTTTCCCTCTCTGTTTCTCTCTCTGTCTGTCTCTCTGTCTCTCTCTGTTTCTCTGTTTCTCTCTCTGTTTCTCTCCGTTTCTCTCTCTCTGTCTCTCTCTGTCTCTCTGTTTGTCTCTCGGTCGTGGCTCCGTGGAGCTCAGATCTGTGGAGTCGGGGCTGATCCTTTGCAGCTGTTCTTCTCTCTCCTTTTTTCTTCGCCTGTCACTTCTGTGTGGGCAGCAGGAACGTCAGACTTTAGCCCAGGACTGAAACGGTCAGCCTCTCCTGACCTGAGAGTGTGAGGAACATGTCCAGCTTCTGCGATGAAACCTCCAGCAGACCGTGGCTCTTTTTAAGGCTCACAGCTCAGGAAGTGTTTGTGATGTTCTCTTTCCTGGATCGTCTCTGGGCAGGAGGAGGCAGTGGCGTCGAACAGCCTGGAGGAGGCGCCGGAGGTGACCACGTACTGGTGGGGAGAGTGGGCCAAGTGGACAGCCTGCACCCGGACCTGTGGGGGTGGGGTCATGACCCAGGAGCGTCACTGTCTCAAGCAGAGGTCAGCGGGCGGACAATCGTGTTATATCCTCATGTCGTTCGTTCAGGTTAAATGGAGTTCACAAAGAAAGTTCCATATTTATTTGAAAAAAAAACTGTCTCACTTTACAGCGGTCCCTCGTTTATCGCGGGGGTTATGTTCCAGAAATAACCCGCAATAAGAGAAATCTGTGAAGTAGGACAACTTTATATTTTACAATGATTCTACATGTTTTAAGGCTGTAAACGCCTCACCACACACATTATACACTTTTCTCAGACTGGAATTAACATTTTCTCACATTTCTCTCTTGTTTAACTCTTGTTTAAACACTCAAACTTCCGTAGATTTTCAACAAAATGTATTA
>JAVJIX010000402.1:80000-82500 GCA_036785185.1 Paratrypauchen microcephalus | reverse complement strand
CCTGAGGAAGACGCCTGAGGAGGACGCCTGAGGAGGACGCCTGAGGAGGACGCCTGAGGAGGACGCCTGAGGAGGATGCCTGAGGAGGAGGACGCCTGAGGAGGACGCCTGAGGAAGACGCCTGAGGAGGACGCCTGAGGAAGACGCCTGAGGAAGACGCCTGAGGAAGACGCCTGAGGAAGACGCCTGAGAAGGACCAAAATAAACAAACCGCGCACAGGGACACGTATGGACCGAACATGTGTCCAGTGGAATATTCTGTTACTGATGTCGAAGCAGAAGCGGCTTTTGGATTTCAGAGCGGTATTTCTGAGTGTCCTCGCACATTTCCATCTCGGCACGCGCCGGCTGGTGCCGTAGGGCCCGGCACTGGGGGGGCGGAGACTTGACCATTCATGGGACAGGAGTTTGGGCGGAGCCAAAGACGAACCTCCTTTGTGAACCAGACGTACCATTTTAGTGAAAATTTAATTTAGTTTGTGAAAACGTTAGTGACCTCACAGCTCCCGAGTACCTCAGAGGTTTGTAAATGTGGAGTTCCCGAGTACCTCAGAGGTTTGTAAATGTGGAGCTCCCGAGTACTTCAGAGGTTTGTAAATGTGGAGTTCCCGAGTACTTCAGAGGTTTGTAAATGTGGAGCTCCCGAGTACCTCAGAGGTTTGTACATGTGGAGCTCCTGAGTACCTCAGAGGTTTGTACATGTGGAGCTCCTGAGTACCTCAGAGGTTTGTACATGTGGAGCTCTCGAGTACCTCAGAGGTTTGTAAATGTGGAGCTCTCGAGTACCTCAGAGGTTTGTACATGTGGAGCTCCTGAGTACCTCAGAGGTTTGTAAATGTGGAGCTCCTGAGTACCTCAGAGGTTTGTAAATGTGGAGCTCCTGAGTACCTCAGAGGTTTGTAAATGTGGAGCTCCTGAGTACCTCAGAGGTTTGTAAATGTGGAGCTCCTGAGTACCTCAGAGGTTTGTAAATGTGGAGCTCCTGAGTACCTCAGAGGTTTGTAAATGTGGAGCTCTCGAGTACCTCAGAGGTTTGTAAATGTGGAGCTCTCGAGTACCTCAGAGGTTTGTAAATGTGGAGCTCCCGAGTACCTCAGAGGTTTGTACATGTGGAGCTCCCGAGTACCTCAGAGGTTTGTACATGTGGAGCTCCTGAGTACCTCAGAGGTTTGTAAATGTGGAGCTCCTGAGTACCTCAGAGGTTTGTAAATGTGGAGCTCCTGAGTACCTCAGAGGTTTGTAAATGTGGAGCTCCTGAGTACCTCAGAGGTTTGTAAATGTGGAGCTCCTGAGTACCTCAGAGGTTTGTAAATGTGGAGCTCTCGAGTACCTCAGAGGTTTGTAAATGTGGAGCTCTCGAGTACCTAGTGGCAGAAGCAGAACCAGAAGAGGAAAAGGGGTTGGTCTTGAATCTAAAACAGTGCTTTTGGTGCAGGTTACTCGTTCATCACTCAGATCCCTGAAGGCTCCTGGGACATCCAGATCATCGAGAGGAAGAAGTCTGCAGACGTATTGGGTCAGTGCTCCTCTGGGTCAAATGTCACCTGCACGGTGTGTTTAAACCGCTAATACGTCTTATCTGTCATCTTTATTGTAAAACCATATGTACAGGTGGCACACACAGCGCCCCCTAGGCCCACAGTGAACATAAAACATGTGATAAACAAGACAAGAAACACCAGGACTAAAACATCACATATACCTGTAGTAAAAGTACAACAACTACTACTACTACTACTACTACTACTACTACTGCTACTGCTACTGCTACTGCTACTGCTACTGCTACTGCTACTGCTACTACTACTACTGCTATGACTGCTACTACTACTACTACTATACTACTACTACTACTACTACCAGGACTAAAACATCACATATACCTGTAGTAAAAGTACAACAACAACTACTACTACTACTACTACTACTACTACTGCTACTGCTACTGCTACTGCTACTACTACTACTAC
Organism: Paratrypauchen microcephalus; assembly: GCA_036785185.1. Taxonomy (NCBI): domain Eukaryota; kingdom Metazoa; phylum Chordata; class Actinopteri; order Gobiiformes; family Gobiidae; genus Paratrypauchen; species Paratrypauchen microcephalus. The sequence goes on along the minus strand of JAVJIX010000402.1, from coordinate 80,530 downwards.
TTCTACTACCATGACTAAAACATCACATATACCTGTAGTAAAAGTACAAAGGCTTGTGTATAATACAAATATGGAGCGGAATAAAGCTCAAATGTGTCATTTAAGCAGCAGTGTCAGCGTTATTTAAGCAGCAGTGTCAGTGTCAGTTAAGCAGCAGTGTCAGTGTCAGTTAAGCAGCAGTGTCAGTGTCATTTAAGCAGCAGCGTCAGTGTCATTTAAGCAGCAACAGCTTCACTGTCATTTAAGCACCAGTATCTGTCATTTCAGCAGCAGTGTCATTTAAGCAGCAGCATCAGTGTGATTTAAGCATCAGTGTCAGTTAAGCAGCAGTGTCAGTGTCATTTAAGCAGCAGAGTCGGTGCAATTTAAGCAGCAGTGTCATTTAAGCAGCAGAGTCAGTGTCATTTAAGCAGCAGAGTCAGTGTCATTTAAGCATCAGAGTCTGTGTCATTTAAGCAGCAGCATCATTTAAGCAGCAGAGTATGTGTCATTTAAGCAGCAGAGTCATTTAAGCAGCAGTGTCAGTGTGA
>JAVJIX010000402.1:45000-75000 GCA_036785185.1 Paratrypauchen microcephalus | reverse complement strand
TGCCCTCTCTTTGCCCCTGATGCCCTCTCTTTGCCCCTGATGCCCTCCCTGTGCAGGTGTGGAATCAGAACGGGCGCACCCCTTACATCACGTACGAGTACACGGTGCTGAGAGACTCTCTGCCCCCGGTTCCCCCGCCGCCGCTCTACACCGGAGCGGACGCCGGCGACGCGTCGATGGAGGAGGGCGCTCTACTCAACGCCACACACCAGAGGGCGCTGCAGCCCACCGGAGCGCAGGAGCCCGCAGAGACCAACGAGGTGTACGAGGAGACGGAGGAAGTGGACTGTGACCAGGACATATACACAGGTTCAGCGCTAATGTTTTACACCTGAAAGGACGAGCAACTTTTTTACAATCTGGACCTTATTTCGGTATTCCGATCTGAAAGACAGCCCGGCAACGAGGCTAACCAAATAACACAAACTTTATCACTTTTCAAATGACAAAAGTTCAATGTGTTAGGTTACGCTTTGGTTTGAGTTTCGGAACATGGAAAAATGCTTCTATTACACCACGGTTCATCATGGCTCGAATATCCTCCAGAGTCGACAGACACAGATTTCTGTTTTCATCTTCTGGCCGCAAATCCCACTCGAGACGGCAAAGGCGTTCTTCCTCTGTTGCCATCGACATACAATCACTGCGTGCACATGGACGAGTGTACTCCGACTGCAAACGGATTGGGATCATATCGGATTCATGTGCACAGGCTAAGGATCGTACAGGGATTGGTTTCCCGAATCCGATTGGAACCCCTGGCTTAGGCCGATTCTAATCCTCTTGGTGCCGCCTTGTGCACGATATCGGATCAGATTGGCGTACTGCGCATGCGCAGGAATATTCCCCAGTGATTTCACCCGGAAGTGGCAGGACGCGCCGACATTGTCATAAATAGCGATTGTTGCCGGAAAAGTCGACAAAATCATGGCCGCGAAGAAAGAACGCACAACACGTACACCAATGCTGCTCCGTCAAACTCCTCGAGCGCCATCTTTGTAACCGCCACATAGTTTGTTGTGTTTTTATTGAGTCGCCATCACCCGGAAGTAGTTGGACGACAGCGCCACATAGCGTAGCGGAGCCGGCCAGGTCGCTGACCATTATCCGATTACACCAGTTTCATGTGCACTGGGATCTAAGGACAGACCACCCGCCGAGTAACGGGATCAGATTTGGAGAAATCCAATCCGATCCTACCATGTGACCGCAGTCAACGTCCACATAAACACCACCAGGTACTGTCTTTTCGTAGACGGGCCGTCGCTCGCTGTTCTCTGCTGCTCCTCAAACTGTCTCTGCTTCCTTCTTTCTAACACCTCCTCATCCATATGCTCAAAACGACAGGGACGGACATCGTACTCAGATAAGTCCTCTTCAGTCTCCAAGTCCCAATCTTCAGCCATGTCTCGCTCACAACAGAAAAGTTCAGAGCGTCTTCTAAGCAAAGTAGTGGAATGAATGCCTGTGCCCAACATAAACCAAGAAAACATAATAAACAAAAATAAACCCAAAAGAATAAACAAAAAAACGAAATAGACAAAAAACAACCAAAATTAACCAAAATAAACCAAACAAACCAAAATAAACCCAAAAATAAACCAAACTAAACCAAAAATAAACAAAATAAACCAAAATAAGCAAAAAAAAAATCCAAATGAGTTCAAGTTCAAAGTCAAAGTTCAAAGTCAGCTTTATTGTCAATTCTGCCATATGTGTTCAACGTACAGTGAATCGAAATTTTGTTTCTCTCTGGCCAAGTGCAAAAAGACAGTGTACAAAATACAATATGAAGACAAAACACAACAAAAACTATCTAAGACAGAGATCTAAAGTTAAAACTAAAGTCTACGATCTAAAATCTTAAAACAGTGCAACATAATAAATAACCTATACTATATACAGATGTCCAAAGTGTGCAGTGTGCATCAAAATGTGCAATGGAAGATACAGCAGTGACTTGGTCATGTGCAGTAGAATGTGCATTGGAGTTAAGATAAATAAAAATAAATGTGCAACAGTAGTAATTCTAGTGCAACAGGAGTAAACAACAGTACTAAAAATTCCAGTAGTAAATGTAAGTGTGCAATAACAGTAGTAAACAACAGTGCAACAGTAGTAAAATCCAGTAGTAAATGTAAATGTGCAACAGTGCAACAGTCGTCCTTAGCAGCAGTTTTTTAAAGTGTCTAGAGTGATGTGTCTTTTATGGAATACAGGTTATGCCAATATGGGGGGTGTGGGGTGGGAGATGGGTAAGGTGTGAGTTCGGGTGTGAGTTCAGCCTCCTGACAGCCTGGTGGATGAAGCTGTTTGAAAGCCTGGTGGAGTGGGCCCGGAGACTCCGGTACCTTCTCCCCGAGGGCAGGAGGCTGAACAGGCTGTGTGCGGGGTGGCTCGGGTCACCCACAATGCTGGACGCTCTGCGGGTGAGCCGGGTGTTAAAAATGTCTAGGAGGGAGGGGAGAGAGACACCAGCGATCCTCCCAGCTGCATTCACTATGCGCTGCAGGGCTTTCCTGTTCTGTTCAGTGCAGCTCCCGTACCACACAGTGATGCAGCTGGTCAGGACGCTCTCAATGGTGCCTCGGTAGAAGGTGGTCATAATGGGTGGAGGGGCTCCAGCTCTCCTCAGTTTGCGGAGGAAATAGAGGCGCTTCTGAGCCCTCTTTGCCAGTGATACAGTATTCACTGTCCAGGAGAGGTCCTCACTGATGTGCACCCCCAGGAATTTGGTGCTGCTCACCCTCTCTACAGCAGCACCATTGATGGACAGTGGGGGGTGCTGGGTGGGGCCTCTCCGGAAGTCAACAACAATCTCCTTGGTCTTTTCAACATTAAGAAGGAGATTGTTATTGCTGCACCACTGGGTCAGAAGGCTCACCTCACTCCTGTAGTTTGTCTCATCGTTATTAGAGATGAGACCCACCACAGTCGTATCGTCCGCAAACTTCACTATGTGATTGGTGCTGAACGCTGGTGAGCAGTCGTGGGTCAGCAGAGTGAAGAGCATCGGACTGAGCACACAGCCCTGGGGGGCTCCTGTGCTCAGTCTAATGCAGCTTGAGGTGTTTCTGCCGACCCGCACTGCCTGTGGCCTCTCGCTGAGGAAGTCCAGCAGCCAATTACAGAGTGAGGTCTGAAGCCCCAGGTGGTCTAGTTTGATAATGAGCTGCTGTGGGATTATAGTGTTGAATGCTGAACTGAAATCTATGAACAGCATTCTCACATATGAGTCTTTATTGTCCAGGTGGGTGAGAGCCGGGTGAAGTGCAGAACAGATTGCATCCTCGGTAGAGCGGTTGGCCCGGTATGCAAACTGGTATGGGTCTAGGGTGGGGGGGAGGATGGATACGATGTGTGCCATGACTAGCCGTTCAAAGCACTTCATGATGATGGGGGTCAGTGCAACAGGGCGATAGTCATTAAAAGTGGCCGGAGTGGGCTAAAATAAACTAAAAATAAGCTAAAAATAAACTAAAAATAAGCAAAAAACCAAATAAACAAAAAACCAAATAAACAACAACAAATAAACCAAACCAAATAAACAACAACAAAAAAATTACCAAAATTAACCAAAATTAACCAAAATAAACCAAACAAACCAAAATAAACCCAAAAATAAACCAAACTAAACCAAAAAATAAACCAAACTAAACCAAAAAATAAACAAAATAAACCAAAAATAAACAAAATAAACCAAAATAAGCAAAAAAACACAAAACAAAACAAATAAACTAAAAATAAGCAAAAAAAAAAAAAATTTACCAAAATTAACCAAATAAACCAAAATAAACCAAAAAATAAACCAAACTAAACCAAAAATAAACCAAAATAAACCAAAATAAGAAAAAAAAAACAAAAAACAAATAAACTAAAAATAAGCAAAAACAAACAAAAAAATACCAAAATTAACCAAAATAAAACAAATAAACCAAAATAAACCAAAAAATAAACCAAACTAAACCAAAAATAAACCAAAATAAACCAAAATAAGCAAAAAAAAATCAAAATAAACTAAAAATAAGCAAAAAAACCCCAAAGAAACAACAACAAAAAAATTACCAAAATTAACCAAAATTAACCAAATCAAAATAAACTAAACTAAACCAAACTAAACCCGTCGTCTTATCTGTAAATCAGCTGTGAATACGCGATCCTCGATGACGTCGTCCAATCAGAACCATGACTGGATCTCTGGTTCTACTTTTGACTCAAACTAAAGTGTAAACTCACACACTGAACTTTTGTCATTTGAAAAGTGATAAAGTTTGTGTTATTTGGTGACTGCAACATCGTGCCCCGAGCACTCACGTTAATCGCCCAACTCCAAAATCTCTAGAAATACTCCAAATGACACCAAAGTACAACAGGCGAGTAAATAACGTTTTACCACTGAAATAAGGTCCAGATTGTAAAAACGTTAATTTTCCTTTAAAGGTGTCACTTCCAAGGTGCTTGTCTCCATGGTGACTTTGCTCCTTTGCATTTATTTAATTCCACGAGTTTTACAGCTCAAGTTTATTTCCATACTGTGAAATAATTAAAGCAAGGCGGTATCATCTCCTGGAGACAAGCTGGTGGCAGATCCTCCACTGGTGGCAGATCCTCCACCAGAAAAGTTACACAATGCACCTTTTTATATTCTGTAAGTGTAAAGAGCCGAGTGCAGTGACGGGACTTGGCCGAGGTTTGAACAGAGCTCCACACACACCCTGGAGGTACAGCTAGAGGGCGCTGGTGCCTTAGTTATGAAGAGCTTTGAGTGACCTGCCTCCACACAAACAGATCAGTGAATACAAACGGAATATTCAAAGTGATGAGTGGAAGTGTGTGTCGAATCCTTCAGTCGCCCAGGTGGAATCCACAGCAAAAGGAGAAATTCAATTTGTCGACTGGACAAAGTTTATTTGGTCGAAAACGTTGAGTTGCTTCGTCAGTTCTGGTTAGAGTGCTGATGGACACTGCTTATATCTGCCTGAAGGGGGCGCTAACTACACTGAAATTATTACCATTACCAATTATTACCACTGCAGATCTAATAGAGCATTTTCACGGGACGTCATAATCCCGAAGCCCGCCATCTTGGAGATATTTGAAACACCGCGAACAGTGCGAACAGTGCGAACAGTGCACTTACGCCGCAAAGTTAAAATAAAAAAATAAAAAAAAGCAAAATGGTCAACTATTGTCGGGTTCAGGGTTGTCACATTAGACCGGACAGAGAAAAACACCTAGAGTTCTATCGTTTACCTAAAGTAGTGACCAACTAGGACTGAACCAGGACTAAACCAAGACTAAACCAGGTCTAAACCAGGTCTAAACCAAGACTAAACCAGGACTAAACCAGGTCTAAACCAGGTCAAAAGCAGGACTAAACCAGGACTAAACCAGGACTAAACCAGGACTAAACCAGGACTAAACCAGGACTGAACCAGGACTGAACCAGGACTAAACCAGGTCTAAACCAGGACTGAACCAGGACTAAACCAGGACTAAACCAGGACTAAACCAGGTCTAAACCAGGTCTAAACCAGGACTAAACCAGGACTAAACCAGGTCTAAACCAAGACTAAACCAGGACTAAACCAGGACTAAACCAGGTCTAAACCAGGTCTAAACCAGGTCTAAACCAGGACTAAACCAGGACTAAACCAGGACTAAACCAGGTCTAAACCAGGTCTAAACCAGGTCTAAACCAGGACTAAACCAGGACTGAACCAGGACTAAACCAGCACTAAACCAGGACTAAACCAGGACTAAACCAGGTCTAAACCAGGTCTAAACCAGGACTAAACCAGGACTAAACCAGGTCTAAACCAAGACTAAACCAGGACTAAACCAGCACTAAACCAGGTCTAAACCAGGACTAAACCAGGACTAAACCAGGACTGAACCAGGACTAAACCAGCACTAAACCAGGTCTAAACCAGGACTAAACCAGGACTAAACCAGGACTAATCCAGGACTGAACCAGGACTAAACCAGGACTAAACCAGGACTAAACCAGGACTAAACCAGGACTAATCCAGGACTGAACCAGGACTAAACCAGGACTAAACCAGGACTAAACCAGGACTAAACCAGGTCTAAACCAGGTCTAAACCAGGACTAAACCAGGACTAAACCAGGTCTAAACCAGGACTGAACCAGGACTAAACCAGGTCTAAACCAGGTCTAAACCAGGTCTAAACCAGGACTAAACCAGGACTAAACCAAGACTAAACCAGCACTAAACCAGGTCTAAACCAGGACTAAACCAGGTCTAATCCAGGACTAAACCAGGACTAAACCAGGATTAAACCAAGACTAAACCAGCACTAAACCAGGTCTAAACCAGGACTAAACCAGGTCTAAACCAGGTCTAATCCAGGACTAAACCAGGACTAAACCAGGTCTAAACCAGGACTAAACCAGGTCTAAACCAGGTCTAATCCAGGTCTAAAGCAGGACTAAACCAGGACTAAACCAGCACAAAACCAGGACTAAACCAGGTCTAAACCAGGTCTAAAGCAGGACTAAACCAGGACTAAACCAGGACTAAACCAGGTCTAAACCAGGTCTAAACCAGGACTAAACCAAGACTAAACCAGCACTAAACCAGGTCTAAACCAGGACTAAACCAGGTCTAAACCAGGACTAAACCAGGACTAAACCAAGACTAAACCAGCACTAAACCAGGTCTAAACCAGGACTAAACCAGGACTAAACCAGGACTAAACCAGGACTAAACCAGGTCTAAACCAGGTCTAAACCAGGACTAAACCAAGACTAAACCAGCACTAAACCAGGTCTAAACCAGGACTAAACCAGGTCTAAACCAGGACTAAACCAGGACTAAACCAAGACTAAACCAGCACTAAACCAGGTCTAAACCAGGACTAAACCAGGTCTAATCCAGGACTAAACCAGGACTAAACCAGGACTAAACCAAGACTAAACCAGCACTAAACCAGGTCTAAACCAGGACTAAACCAGGTCTAAACCAGGTCTAATCCAGGACTAAACCAGGACTAAACCAAGACTAAACCAGCACAAAACCAGGTCTAAACCAGGTCTAAACCAGGTCTAAACCAGGACTAAACCAGGACTAAACCAGGACTAAACCAAGACTAAACCAGCACTAAACCAGGTCTAAACCAGGTCTAAACCAGGACTAAACCAGGACTAAACCAGGTCTAAACCAGGACTAAACCAGGTCGAAACCAGGACTAAACCAGGACTAAACCAGGTCTAAACCAGGACTAAACCAGGTCTAAACCAGGTCTAAACCAAGACTAAACCAGGACTAAACCAGGACTAAACCAGGTCTAAACCAGGTCTAAACCAGGTCTAAACCAGGTCTAAACCAAGACTAAACCAGGACTAAACCAGGACTAAACCAGGTCTAAACCAGGTCTAAACCAAGACTAAACCAGGACTAACCCAGGACTAAACCAAGACTAAACCAGGTCTAAACCAGGACTAAACCAGGTCTAAACCAGGTCTAAACCAGGTCTAAACCAAGACTAAACCAGGACTAAACCAGGACTAAACCAGGACTAAACCAGGTCTAAACCAGGTCTAAACCAGGACTAAACCAGGACTAAACCAGGACTAAACCAGGTCTAAACCAGGACTAAACCAGGACTAAACCAGGACTAAACCAGGTCTAAACCAGGTCTAAACCAAGACTAAACCAGGACTAAACCAAGACTAAACCAGGTCTAAACCAGGTCTAAACCAGGTCTAAACCAGGACTAAACCAGGACTAAACCAGGTCTAAACCAAGACTAAACCAGGACTAAATCAGGTCTAAACCAGGACTAAACCAGGACTAAACCAGGACTAAACCAGGTCTAAACCAGGTCTAAACCAGGTCTAAACCAAGACTAAACCAGGACTAAACTAGGACTAAACCAGGTCTAAACCAGGTCTAAACCAAGACTAAACCAGGACTAACCCAGGACTAAACCAGGACTAAACCAGGACTAAACCAGGTCTAAACCAGGACTAACCCAGGACTAAACCAAGACTAAACCAGGACTAAACCAGGTCTAAACCAGGACTAAACCAGGTCTAAACCAGGTCTAAACCAAGACTAAACCAGGACTAAATCAGGTGTAGACCAGGTCTAAACCAGGACTAAACCAGGACTAAACCAGGACTAAACCAGGTCTAAACCAGGACTAAACCAGGTCTAAACCAGGTCTAAACCAAGACTAAACCAGGACTAAACCAGGACTAAACCAGGTCTAAACCAGGACTAAACCAGGACTAAACCAGGTCTAAACCAGGTCTAAACCAGGTCTAAAGCAGGACTAAACCAGGTCTAAACCAGGTCTAAACCAGGACTAAACCAGGTCTAAACCAGGTCTAAACCAAGACTAAACCAGGACTAAACCAAGACTAAACCAGGACTAAACCAGGACTAAACCAGGTCTAAACCAGGTCTAAACCAGGACTAAACCAGGACTAAACCAAGACTAAACGAGGTCTAAACCAAGACTAAACCAGGACTAAACCAAGACTAAACCAGGTCTAAACCAGGTATAAACCAGGTCTAAACCAGGACTAAACCAGGACTAAACCTGGTCTAAACCAAGACTAAACCAGGACTAAATCAGGTCTAAACCAGGACTAAACCAGGACTAAACCAGGACTAAACCAGGTCTAAACCAGGTCTAAACCAGGTCTAAACCAAGACTAAACCAGGACTAAACTAGGACTAAACCAGGTCTAAACCAGGTCTAAACCAAGACTAAACCAGGACTAACCCAGGACTAAACCAGGACTAAACCAGGACTAAACCAGGTCTAAACCAGGACTAAACCAGGTCTAAACCAGGTCTAAACCAAGACTAAACCAGGACTAAATCAGGTGTAGACCAGGTCTAAACCAGGACTAAACCAGGACTAAACCAGGACTAAAGCAGGTCTAAACCAGGTCTAAACCAAGACTAAACCAGGACTAAACCAGGACTAAACCAGGACTAAACCAGGACTAACTCAGGTCTAAACCAGGACTAAACCAGGACTAAACCAGGACCAAAACAGGACTAAAACAGGACTAAACCAGGATTAAACCAGGTCTAAACCAGGACTAAATCAGGTCTAAACCAGGACTAAACCAAGACTAAACCAGGACTAAACCAGGATTAAACCAGGTCTAAACCAAGACTAAACCAGGACTAAACCAGGACTAAACCAGGTCTAAACCAGGAAAAAAACAGGACTTAACCAGGTCTAAACCAGGTCTAAACCAGGACTAAACCAGGTCTAAACTAGGAGTAAACCAGGTCTAAACCAGGTCTAAACCAGGACTAAACCACGTCTAAACCAGGACTAAACCAGGTCTAAACCAGGTCTAAACCAAGACTAAACAAGGACTAAACCAGGACTAAACCAGGACTAAACCAGGATTAAACCAGGACAAATCCAGGACTAAACCAGGTCTAAACCAGGTCTAAACCAGGACTAAACCAGGTCTAAACTAGGTGTAAACCAGGTCTAAACCAGGACTAAACCACGTCTAAACCAGGACTAAACCAGGTCTAAACCAGGTCTAAACCAAGACTAAACCAGGACTAAACCAGGACTAAACCAGGACTAAACCAGGATTAAACCAGGACTAAACCCGGACTAAACCAGGTCTAAACCAGGACTAAACCAGGACTAAAACCAGGACTAAACCAGGAGTAAACATGGACTAAAACAGGACTAAACCAGGGCTAAACCAGGACTAAACCAGGTCTAAACCAGGACTAAACCAGGACTAAATCAGGTCTAAACCAGGACTAAACCTGGACTAAGCCAGGACTAAACCAGGTCTAAACCAGGACTAAACCAGGACTAAACCAGGTCTAAACCAGAACTAAGCCAGGACTAAACCAAGTCTAAACCAGGTCTAAACCAGGACTAAACCAGGTCTAAACCACGACTAAACCAGGTCTAAACCAGGACTAAACCAGGTCTAATCCAGGACTAAACCAGGACTAAACCAGGTCTAAACCAGGTCTAAACCAGGTCTAAACCAGGACTAAACCAGGACTAAACCAGGTCTAAACCAGGACTAAACCAGGTCTAAACCAGGTCTAAACCAAGACTAAACCAGGACTAACCCAGGACTAAACCAGGTCTAAACCAGGTCTAAACCAGGTCTAAACCAGGTCTAAACCAAGACTAAACCAGGACTAAACCAGGACTAAACCAGGTCTAAACCAGGTCTAAACCAAGACTAAACCAGGACTAACCCAGGACTAAACCAAGACTAAACCAGGTCTAAACCAGGACTAAACCAGGTCTAAACCAGGTCTAAACCAGGTCTAAACCAAGACTAAACCAGGACTAAACCAGGACTAAACCAGGACTAAACCAGGACTAAACCAGGTCTAAACCAGGTCTAAACCAGGACTAAACCAGGACTAAACCAAGACTAAACGAGGTCTAAACCAAGACTAAACCAGGACTAAACCAAGACTAAACCAGGTCTAAACCAGGTCTAAACCAGGTCTAAACCAGGACTAAACCAGGACTAAACCAGGTCTAAACCAAGACTAAACCAGGACTAAATCAGGTCTAAACCAGGACTAAACCAGGACTAAACCAGGACTAAACCAGGTCTAAACCAGGTCTAAACCAGGTCTAAACCAAGACTAAACCAGGACTAAACTAGGACTAAACCAGGTCTAAACCAGGTCTAAACCAAGACTAAACCAGGACTAACCCAGGACTAAACCAGGACTAAACCAGGACTAAACCAGGTCTAAACCAGGACTAACCCAGGACTAAACCAAGACTAAACCAGGACTAAACCAGGTCTAAACCAGGACTAAACCAGGTCTAAACCAGGTCTAAACCAAGACTAAACCAGGACTAAATCAGGTGTAGACCAGGTCTAAACCAGGACTAAACCAGGACTAAACCAGGACTAAACCAGGTCTAAACCAGGACTAAACCAGGTCTAAACCAGGTCTAAACCAAGACTAAACCAGGACTAAACCAGGACTAAACCAGGTCTAAACCAGGACTAAACCAGGACTAAACCAGGTCTAAACCAGGTCTAAACCAGGTCTAAAGCAGGACTAAACCAGGTCTAAACCAGGTCTAAACCAGGACTAAACCAGGTCTAAACCAGGTCTAAACCAAGACTAAACCAGGACTAAACCAGGACTAAACCAGGACTAAACCAGGTCTAAACCAGGTCTAAACCAGGACTAAACCAGGACTAAACCAAGACTAAACGAGGTCTAAACCAAGACTAAACCAGGACTAAACCAAGACTAAACCAGGTCTAAACCAGGTATAAACCAGGTCTAAACCAGGACTAAACCAGGACTAAACCTGGTCTAAACCAAGACTAAACCAGGACTAAATCAGGTCTAAACCAGGACTAAACCAGGACTAAACCAGGACTAAACCAGGTCTAAACCAGGTCTAAACCAGGTCTAAACCAAGACTAAACCAGGACTAAACTAGGACTAAACCAGGTCTAAACCAGGTCTAAACCAAGACTAAACCAGGACTAACCCAGGACTAAACCAGGACTAAACCAGGACTAAACCAGGTCTAAACCAGGACTAACCCAGGACTAAACCAAGACTAAACCAGGACTAAACCAGGTCTAAACCAGGACTAAACCAGGTCTAAACCAGGTCTAAACCAAGACTAAACCAGGACTAAATCAGGTGTAGACCAGGTCTAAACCAGGACTAAACCAGGACTAAACCAGGACTAAACCAGGACTAAACCAGGTCTAAACCAGGTCTAAACCAAGACTAAACCAGGACTAAACCAGGACTAAACCAGGACTAAACCAGGACTAACTCAGGTCTAAACCAGGACTAAACCAGGACTAAACCAGGACCAAAACAGGACTAAAACAGGACTAAACCAGGATTAAACCAGGTCTAAACCAGGACTAAATCAGGTCTAAACCAGGACTAAACCAAGACTAAACCAGGACTAAACTAGGATTAAACCAGGTCTAAACCAAGACTAAACCAGGACTAAACCAGGACTAAACCAGGTCTAAACCAGGAAAAAACCAGGACTTAACCAGGTCTAAACCAGGTCTAAACCAGGACTAAACCAGGTCTAAACTAGGAGTAAACCAGGTCTAAACCAGGTCTAAACCAGGACTAAACCACGTCTAAACCAGGACTAAACCAGGTCTAAACCAGGTCTAAACCAAGACTAAACAAGGACTAAACCAGGACTAAACCAGGACTAAACCAGGATTAAACCAGGACAAATCCAGGACTAAACCAGGTCTAAACCAGGTCTAAACCAGGACTAAACCAGGTCTAAACTAGGTGTAAACCAGGTCTAAACCAGGACTAAACCACGTCTAAACCAGGACTAAACCAGGTCTAAACCAGGTCTAAACCAAGACTAAACCAGGACTAAACCAGGACTAAACCAGGACTAAACCAGGATTAAACCAGGACTAAACCAGAACTAAACCAGGTCTAAACCAGGACTAAACCAGGACTAAAACCAGGACTAAACCAGGAGTAAACATGGACTAAAACAGGACTAAACCAGGGCTAAACCAGGACTAAATCAGGTCTAAACCAGGACTAAACCTGGACTAAGCCAGGACTAAACCAGGTCTAAACCAGGACTAAACCAGGACTAAACCAGGTCTAAACCAGAACTAAGCCAGGACTAAACCAAGTCTAAACCAGGTCTAAACCAGGACTAAACCAGGTCTAAACCACGACTAAACCAGGTCTAAACCAGGACTAAACCAGGTCTAAACCAGGACTAAACCAGGACTAAACCAGGTCTAAACCAGGTCTAAACCAGGTCTAAACCAGGTCTAAACCAGGACTAAACCAGGTCTAAACCAGGTCTAAACCAGGTCTAAACCAGGTCTAAACCAGGACTAAACCAGGTCTAAACCAGGTCTAAACCAGGTCTAAACCAGGACTAAACCAGGTCTAAACCAGGTCTAAACCAGGTCTAAACCAGGTCTAAACCAGGACTAAACCAGGTCTAAACCAGGACTAAACCAGGTCTAAACCAGGTCTAAACCAGGTCTAAACCAGGACTAAACCAGGACTAAACCAGGACTAAACCAGGTCTAAACCAGGAAAAAACCAGGACTTAACCAGGTCTAAACCAGGTCTAAACCAGGACTAAACCAGGTCTAAACTAGGAGTAAACCAGGTCTAAACCAGGTCTAAACCAGGACTAAACCACGTCTAAACCAGGACTAAACCAGGTCTAAACCAGGTCTAAACCAAGACTAAACAAGGACTAAACCAGGACTAAACCAGGACTAAACCAGGATTAAACCAGGACAAATCCAGGACTAAACCAGGTCTAAACCAGGTCTAAACCAGGACTAAACCAGGTCTAAACTAGGTGTAAACCAGGTCTAAACCAGGACTAAACCACGTCTAAACCAGGACTAAACCAGGTCTAAACCAGGTCTAAACCAAGACTAAACCAGGACTAAACCAGGACTAAACCAGGACTAAACCAGGATTAAACCAGGACTAAACCAGGACTAAACCAGGTCTAAACCAGGACTAAACCAGGACTAAAACCAGGACTAAACCAGGAGTAAACATGGACTAAAACAGGACTAAACCAGGGCTAAACCAGGACTAAACCAGGTCTAAACCAGGACTAAACCAGGACTAAATCAGGTCTAAACCAGGACTAAACCTGGACTAAGCCAGGACTAAACCAGGTCTAAACCAGGACTAAACCAGGACTAAACCAGGTCTAAACCAGAACTAAGCCAGGACTAAACCAAGTCTAAACCAGGTCTAAACCAGGACTAAACCAGGTCTAAACCACGACTAAACCAGGTCTAAACCAGGACTAAACCAGGTCTAAACCAGGACTAAACCAGGACTAAACCAGGTCTAAACCAGGTCTAAACCAGGTCTAAACCAGGTCTAAACCAGGTCTAAACCAGGACTAAACCAGGTCTAAACCAGGTCTAAACCAGGTCTAAACCAGGTCTAAACCAGGACTAAACCAGGTCTAAACCAGGTCTAAACCAGGACTAAACCAGGTCTAAACCAGGTCTAAACCAGGGTGAACAGACAGCAATTATCAAAGTAACGGAGATTGTGGATCAGTCTCACACAGAAGTTGGATGGGAGAAATCATGACAACATTTGCATATGCTCAGCTCATTTCACAGCCGGTAGCATATCTTAGCCGTATCTCACCAAAATATGAAAAATAAAAATCAATATACTCGTACTTAAACACGTTACACATGTGGGTCTACTAGATATAAGTATGCCTATCTTCGCCATCACAATACGCTTGTCGCCAATTTTTCCGCTCTCGTACCAGCCACAAACAAACTGGTTGTTCCTCCAGACCTTTAGAGCTCTGAAGGTCTTGTGCTGTATCAGGGTTTGGGGAGAAGACCAGGTCGTTGACAATATCGGGATCTCTGACAGCAGCAGAATCGACAAATCTCCACTGTCACTGAACAAACGCTTCTTTTCTTTGGCATCGCACTTATCCCTGTACAGCTGGCCAACTGTGTCAGATCTTTTGGATTCCGATGTGGAAGGTTTATCATGAAATTTTGATCTTTTTCTGCACGGTTGCTTTATAAACACGTTTAATTTTGAGCACGTAATTTATCCAAGATGCGGGTAATCGTCCTGTTTTTCCGGGTTAGTGAAAACGCTCTATAGGCCCACCTAACTAACACAACCACCTAACTAACACAACCACCTAACTAACACAACCACCTAACTAACACAAACCACCTAACACAACCACCTAACTAACACAAACCACCTAACTAACACAACCACCTAACTAACACAAACCACCTAACTAACACAAACCACCTAACTAACACAACCACCTAACACAAACCACCTAACTAACACAAACCACCTAACTAACACAACCACCTAACTAACACAACCACCTAACTAACACAACCACCTAACTAACACAACCACCTAACTAACACAACCACCTAACTAACACAAACCACCTAACTAACACAACCACCTAACTAACACAACCACCTAACACAAACCACCTAACTAACACAAACCACCTAACTAACACAACCACCTAACACAAACCACCTAACTAACACAAACCACCTAACTAACACAACCACCTAACTAACACAACCACCTAACTAACACAACCACCTAACTAACACAAACCACCTAACTAACACAACCACCTAACTAACACAAACCACCTAACTAACACAACCACCTAACTAACACAAACCACCTAACTAACACAAACCACCTAACTAACACAATCACCTAACACAAACCACCTAACTAACACAAACCACCTAACTAACACCAACCACCTAACTAACACAAACCACCTAACTAACACAACCACCTAACTAACACAAACCACCTAACTAACACAAACCACCTAACTAACACAACCACCTAACTAACACAACCACCTAACTAACACAAACCACCTAACTAACACAAACCACCTAACTAACACAACCACCCAACTAACACAAACCACCTAACTAACACAATCACCTAACTAACACAAACCACCTAACTAACACAAACCACCTAACTAACACAACCACCCAACTAACACAAACCACCTAACTAACACAACCACCTAACTAACACAAACCACCTAACTAACACAACCACCTAACTAACACAAACCACCTAACTAACACAAACCACCTAACTAACACAAACCACCCAACTAACACAAGCCACCTAACTAACACAAACCACCCAACTAACACAACCACCCAACTAACACAAATCACCTAACTAACACAAGCCACCTAAGTAACACAACCAACTAACACAACGACCTAACTAACACAACCACCTAACTAACACAACCACCTAACTAACACAACCACCTAACTAACACAACCACCTAACTAACACAAACCACCTAACTAACACAAACCACCTAACTAACACAAACCACCTAACTAACACAAACCACCTAACTAACACAAACCACCTAACTAACACAAACCACCTAACTAACACAACCACCTAACTAACACAACCACCTAACTAACACAACCACCTAACTAACACAAACCACCTAACTAACACAACCACCTAACTAACACAACCACCAAACTAACACAACCTGTAAACAGTAGGTGTGGTAGTGTCAGAGTGATTTCACTGTAGTGAGCGCCCCCTTCAGGCAGATACAGGCAGTGAACTAAAGAAGCAGAAGAAACAGATTCCACCAAATTTTAGTCCAAACAGAATTTCTGCTTTTGTCTTGCGGAGTGGAAGTCATAGTTTTTTACAGTGGTGTTGTTGTTGTTTAAAGTTCGACTCAAACCCGAGTGCCACAGCTGGACCTGAGCGCGTCTGTGGAGAGGAGAGCTGCATGTTTCATGAGTTTATAAAGAGAAAAGTCACATGAAAAATTCAGCCTGTTTTTACCCCACCAGATCAGGCTAATGGCCTCTCTGCTATTCTCCTCCTCTTCTCCTCCTCTCCTCCTCCTCCTCTACTATTCTCCTCCTCTGCTATTCTCCTCCTCTACTATTCTACTCCTCTCCTCCTCCTCCTCTACTATTCTCCTCCTCTACTATTCTCCTCCTCTACTATTCTACTTCTCTTCTCCTCCTCCTCTACTATTCTCCTCCTCTTCTCCTCCTCTCCTCCTCCTCCTCTACTATTCTCCTCCTCTACTATTCTCCTCCTCTTCTCCTCCTCATCTACTATTCTCCTCCTCTTCTCCTCCTCCTCTACTATTCTCCTCCTCTACTATTCTACTCCTCTTCTCCTCCTCCTCTACTATTCTCCTCCTCTTCTCCTCCTCCTCTACTATTCTCCTCCTCTTCTCCTCCTCTACTATTCTCCTCCTCTCCTCCTCCTCTTCTCCTCCTCCTCTACTCCTCTACTATTCTACTCCTCTTCTCCTCCTCTACTATTCTCCTCCTCCTCTACTATTCTCCTCCTCTTCTCCTCCTCCTCTACTATTCTCCTCCTCTTCTCCTCCTCTACTATTCTCCTCCTCTTCTCCTCCTCCTCTACTATTCTCCTCCTCTTCTCCTCCTCCTCTACTATTCTCCTCCTCTTCTCCTCCTCCTCTACCATTCTACTCCTCTTCTCCTCCTCCTCTACCATTCTACTCCTCTTCTCCTCCTCCTCTACTATTCTCCTCTTCTCCTCCTCCTCCTCTGCTATTCTCCTCCTCTTCTCCTCCTCCTCTACTCTTCTCCTCCTCTTCTCCTCCTCCTCCTCTACTATTCTCCTCCTCTTCTCCTCCTCCTCTACTATTCTCCTCCTCTTCTCCTCCTCCTCCTCTACTATTCTCCTCCTCTTCTCCTCCTCCTCTACCATTCTACTCCTCTTCTCCTCCTCCTCTATTCTTCTCCTCCTCTTCTCCTCCTCCTCTGCTATTCTCCTCCTCTTCTCCTCCTCCTCTACTCTTCTCCTCCTCTTCTCCTCCTCCTCTACTATTCTACTCCTGTCCTCCTCCTCCTCCTCTACCATTCTACTCCTCTTCTCCTCCTCCTCTACTATTCTCCTCCTCTTCTCCTCCTCCTCTACTATTCTCCTCCTCTTCTCCTCCTCCTCTACTATTCTCCTCCTCTCCTCCTCTACTATTCTACTCCTCTTCTCCTCCTCTTCTCCTCCTCCTCTACTATTCTCCTCCTCTCCTCCTCCTCCTCCTCTACCATTCTACTCCTCTTCTCCTCCTCCTCTACTATTCTCCTCCTCCTCTCCTCCTCCTCTACTATTCTCCTCCTCTTCTCCTCCTCCTCTACTATTCTCCTCCTCTCCTCCTCTACTATTCTACTCCTCTTCTCCTCCTCCTCTACTATTCTACTCCTCTTCTCCTCCTCCTCCTCCTCTACTATTCTACTCCTCTTCTCCTCCTCCTCTACTATTCTACTCCTCTTCTCCTCCTCCTCTACTATTCTCCTCCTCTCCTCCTCTACTATTCTACTCCTCTTCTCCTCCTCCTCTACTATTCTCCTCCTCTTCTCCTCCTCCTCTACTATTCTACTCCTCTTCTCCTCCTCCTCTACTATTCTACTCCTCTCCTCTGTCCTCCTCTTCTCTCTCCTCCTCTCCTCTCTCCTCCTCTCCACTCTCCTCTCCTCCTCTCCTCTGTCCTCATCTCCTCCTCTCCTTCTCTTTTCTGTCCTCCTCTCCTCTTCTTCTCTCTCCTCCTCTCCTCTCTCCTCCTCTCCTCTGTCCTCCTCTTCTCTCTCCTCCTCTCCTCTGTCCTCCTCTCCTCTCTCCTCTCTCCTCCTCCTCTCCTCTGTCCTCCTCTCTCCTCTGTCCTCCTCCTCTCTTTCTCTGTTGAGAGATGAGGTTTGAGGAGAGCTCAGACTTGCGTTGTTTGTTCAGACACAGCCCGTCCTCCTCGAGCGTCTCCTCCTGTCTCCTCCTGTCTCCTCCTCGAGCGTCTCCTCCTGTCTCCTCCTCGAGCGTCTCCTCCTGTCTCCTCCTCGAGCGTCTCCTCCTGTCTCCTCCTCGAGCGTCTCCTCCTCTCTCCTCCTTGAGCGTCTCCTCCTGTCTCCTGCTTGTTTAAACTCAACACACTCGTACTGTGACCGGGCCACATGAACGGCCACGCCGGGTTCTCCTCACCACGTCAGGTTCTCCTCACCACGTCAGGTTCTCCTCGCCACGTTAGGTTCTCCTCACCACGTCAGGTTCTCCTCACCACGTCAGGTTCTCCTCGCCACGTCAGGTTCTCCTCACCACGTCAGGTTCTCCTCACCACGTCAGGTTCTCCTCACCACGTCAGGTTCTCCTCGCCACGTCAGGTTCTCCTCGCCACGTCAGGTTCTCCTCACCACGTCAGGTTCTCCTCGCCACTGACTGCGTGCACATGGAAAAGTCCAAACCGATTGCAAACTGATTGGGATCATCACGGCTGCCTGTGCACGGGGATTGGTTTGGATTGGATTGGTTTGGATTGGGATTGGTTTGGATTGGTTTGGATTGGGATTGGTTTGGATTGGGATTGGTTTGGATTGGGATTGGTTTGGATTGGGATTGGTTTCGCCAGTCCCCCAGGAACCCCTGGCCTAGGCCGATAGCAAACCACTTGGCGTCGTCATGTGCACGATTTCAGATCGGATTAGCATACTGCACATGGGCAAAATGTCACCCTGAAGTTGTAGGAGTGGTGGGCGGTGCCTACGGCGTCATAAGTAGCGCTTGTTGTTGCCGGACTTTCAGATGAAAACATGGCTGTGAAGAAAGATACAAGCTCGAACTACTGGACCGAGGCAGGGTTTGAAGAAGAAGTGAAGAAGTGACTTTATTGATCTCACACTGGAGAAATTCTTCTCTGCATTTTAACCCATCCTATATATATATACATATATCAGGAGCAGTGGGCAGCACACATTAGGGCGCCCGGGGACCATCTCCATGATCTTCTTGCTTCGGCTTGGTCAGGACCCAAGCTGGAGTACCTATGGTGCATGTTTTGGGTTGATGGGGGAAACCGGAGTGCCCAGAGGAAACCCACACAGACACGGGGAGAACATGGAAACTCCACACAGAAAGGCCTGGGCGACCCGGGGATCGAACCCAGAACCTTCTTGCTGTGAAGCAAGAGCGCCAACCACTCTGCTACCGTGCCGCCGTTTGTCGGACCCCGGAGCAAATCAAAATCAAGTGGAAAAACGCCAGGGCGGCGTGTGCCACGGCAAGAAAGAACAACGGGAGAGCGGTAAAGACCGTACAGCTTCCCCGCATTACGACAGCGTTCTTCACGGCACCAACAAGTCCCATCTTCCACCATTTCGGGACTATGGACATAACGTAGAATCGAAATGCGTTGTTTGCTCAAAGCCCGATAAAGGAATAAGAGTATGCGGTAACTTAGTATCAGAAGAGTGTTTTTTTTAAACTGTTGTATAACTTAAATAGTAAAAACCATAGCTACAAATGTAATGCCTTTATTTGTGGCACAAAAGATGCACGCAACAAAAAACAAGGCAGAACATGATTAAAACGTGTGCGGTATAGCTCCCAGTCCTCGTAGTTTTCGTTGTCCTCGATTGCTTGTAATTTCAAACGCCGACAACACAGTTCGTGTCGTATTAAAGAAACCAAAAACGCTGTTTTGTCGTTCATATGAACAACCAAACTGCAGAATGCACAAGTACGTCACTGCTGCTCTGTCAAACTCCTGGAAAAGCCATCGCAGTTACTGCCAGATATCTGCGTTGTGTTTTTAGCAGCCATCACCCGGTAGTAGTTGGACGACAGCGCCACATAGTGTTGTGGAGTGTGCCAGGTCGCTGACCTGAATCTGACTGCGTGACATGCATGTGCACTCGGATTGGACGACAGAACACCCGCCGAGCAAGTGTGAAAAAACCAACCCAATCCTGATCCAATCCTGATCCAATCCTGATCCAATCCTGATCCAATCCTGATCCAATCCTGATCCAATCCTGATCCAATCCTGATCCAATCCTACCATGTGCACGCACTCACTGACTCCTCCAGACGTCCACACGTTCACTCTGGTGCTGAAGGAGGGCAGAGGGGGGCAGGAGGTGACTCGGAGGAGGTGACTCGGAGGAGGGCAGGAGGTGTCTCCTCCAGACGTCCACACTGGTGCTGAAGGAGGTCAGAGGAGGGCAGGAGGTGACTCGGAGGAGGTGACTCGGAGGAGGGCAGGAGGTGTCTCCTCCAGACGTCCACACGTTCACACTGGTGCTGAAGGAGGTCAGAGGAGAGCAGGAGGTGACTCGGAGGAGGTGACTCGGAGGAGGGCAGGAGGTGTCTCCTCCAGACGTCCACACGTTCACTCTGGTGCTGAAGGAGGTCTGCAGGTGGATGAAGTGATGGTGTCAAAGACTGCGGTGAGGTGCAGGAGGAGGTCAGAGGAGGGCAGGAGGGCAGTAGGTGACTCGGAGGAGGTGACTCGGAGGAGGTGACTAGGAGGAGGTGACTCGGAGGAGGTGTCTCCTCCAGACGTCCACACTGGTGCTGAAGGAGGTCAGAGGAGAGCAGGAGGTGACTCGGAGGAGGTGACTCGGAGGAGGGCAGGAGGTGTCTCCTCCAGACGTCCACACGTTCACAGTGGTGCTGAAGGAGGTCAGAGGGGGGCAGGAGGTGACTCGGAGGAGGGCAGGAGGTGTCTCCTCCAGACGTCCACACGTTCACTCTGGTGCTGAAGGAGGTCTGCAGGTGGATGAAGTGATGGTGTCAAAGACTGCGGTGAGGTGCAGGAGGAGGTCAGAGGAGGGCAGGAGGGCAGTAGGTGACTCGGAGGAGGTGACTCGGAGGAGGTGACTTGGAGGAGGTGACTCGGGGCAGGAGGGGACTCGGAGGAGGGCAGGAGGTGACTCGGAGGAGGTGACTCGGAGGAGGGCAGGAGGTGACTCGGAGGAGGTGACTCGGAGGAGGTGACTTGGAGGAGGTGACTCGGGGCAGGAAGGGACTCGGAGGAGGGCAGGAGGTGACTCGGAGGAGGTGACTCGGAGGAGGGCAGGAGGTGACTGGGAGGAGGTGACTCGGAGGAGGGCAGGAGGTGACTCAGAGGAGGTGACTGGGAGGAGGTGACTGGGAGGAGGTGACTGGGAGGAGGTGACTTGGAGGAGGGCAGGAGGTGACTGGGAGGAGGTGACTGGGAGGAGGTGACTCGGAGGAGGGCAGGAGGTGACTGGGAGGAGGTGACTGGGAGGAGGTGACTGGGAGGAGTCTGTTGTGGTGGGAGCAGGTTATTGGTTGTGAGGTTTCCGTGTTGTGGTTGTTAAATCTTTGATCTGGTGTTTGAAGGAAACAGCAGCCGTCCGGGCGGCACGGTCGAGCCCCCATTGGCTGCAGGACCTTTGGAGGCGGGGCCTAACTCAAACCCAAACCTGCTCTGGAGAGTTCTACTGGACGGGCGGTTACTGGTGAACATGTCGACCAATCAGCTGCTGTCAGAGGGCGGGTTCTTCACGGACCTGGAGCCAATGAGCAGCGCCGAACAAAACGAGACGCTGGAGTTCAGTTTGAGCCGAAAGAACGAGAGCTCAGAGGGCGTCAACAACAAGACCGTCGCCCGCGGCAACGCCCGCCACAACCGCACCAGGTACAGAACGCACAATAACACACACACAGGCATGGAAACCCCTCACCTTTTGGCGAGGATCTAAACCGAGACTAAACCAGGACTAAACCGGGATTAAACCAGGACTAAACCGGGACTAAACTGGGATTAAACCAGGACTAGACCAGGACTAAACCGGGACTAAACTGGGATTAAACCGGGACTAAACCGGGATTAAAACAGGACTAAACCGGGACCAAACTGGGATTAAACCGGGACTAAACCAGGACTAAATCAGGACTAAACCAGGACTAAACCGGGACTAAAACGGGACTAAACTGGACTAAACTGGGATTAAACCAGGACTAAACCGGGACTAAACTGGGATTAAAACAGGACTAAACCGGGATTAAAACAGGACTAAACTGGGACCAAACTGGGATTAAACCGGGACTAAACCGGGACTAAACCGGGACTAAACTGGGACTAAAATTCGCTGTTTTGAAGTAAAAATGGGTGACCTGCGTGAATCGTGTGGATCTGGGATTAAACCGGGACTAAACCGGGATTAAAACAGGACTAAACCGGGATTAAACCAGGACTAAACTGGGATTAAACCGGGACTAAACCAGGACTAAAACGGGACTAAAACGGGACTAAACTGGACTAAACTGGGATTAAAACAGGACTAAACCGGGATTAAAACAGGACTAAACCGGGATTAAACCAGGACTAAACTGGGATTAAACCGGGACTAAACCAGGACTAAAACGGGACTAAAACGGGACTAAACTGGACTAAACTGGACTAAACTGGGATTAAACCAGGACTAAACCGGGACTAAACTGGGATTAAACCAGGACTAAACTGGGACTAAACTGGGATTAAACCAGGACTAAACTGGGACTAAAATTCGCTGTTTTGAAGTAAAAATGGGTGACCTGCGTGAATCGTGTGGATCCGAGGAGAAAAAAAATGGCGAGAGGGGGGGGATCGGTAAAATATTGACTGAGCAAAATCCACGCACTGCGCTCCAGCTTCTAGTCATGTTGCAGCATAATTACTCGCCGATTGCGCTCCCGCCAATCATGACGATTAGCGCTGTTGTGTTTGCGCGTGTTCGCCGATCAGCTGTGAGCGAGCCGCGTCAATATGTACGCGGCATTTCCAAGAGAAGAAGAATCCTTAACTTGCTACGTTAATGCTACGTAAGAAGGAACTCTCACCTCGGGACACGCGATGCGTTCGGGATACGTCCGTTTCTCCGGAGCGCCGGATAATTACAGTCCGTGAACATACAGGACGCGCGCATACACGTGGATACGCAAACTATCGGACACACGGCAAACTGTTACGACCGAGTCACCGCGTTCTTATGGGTGAGTCAGATTATTTCATCAAAGGGACAGATTATCTGACAGCAGGGGCCCGGGACTAAACCAGGACTAAACCGGGACTAAACCAGGACTAAACCGGAATTAAACCTGGACTAAACCAGGACTAAACCGGGATTAGACCAGGACTAAACCGGAATTAAACCAGGACTAAACCGGGATTAAACCGGGACTAAACCAGGACTAAACCAGATCTAAACCGGGACTAAACCAAATCTAAACTGGGACTAAACCAGGACTAAACCGGGACTAAACCAGGACTAAACCGGGACTAAACTGGGATTAAACCAGGACTAAACTGGGACTAAACCGGGACTAAACTGGGATTAAACCAGGACTAAACTGGGACTAAACTGGGATTAGACCGGGACTAAACCCGGATTAAACCAGGACTAAACCGGGATTAAACCAGGACTAAACTAGGACTAAACTGGGATTAAACCAGGACTAAACCGGGACTAAACTGGGATTAAACCGGGACTAAACTGGGATTAAACCAGGACTAAACTGGGACTAAACTGGGATTAAACCAGGACTAAACTGGGATTAAACCAGGACTAAACCGGGATTAACCCGGGACTAAACTGGGACTAAACTGGGACTAAAATGGGACTAAACTGGGATTAAACCAGGACTAAACCGGGACTAAACTGGGATTAAACCAGGACTAAACCGGGATTAAACCAGGACTAAACCAGGATTAAACCAGGACTAAACTGGGACTAAACTGGGATTAAACCGGGACTAAACTGGGATTAAACCAGGACTAAACTGGGACTAAACTGGGATTAAACCAGGACTAAACTGGGACTAAACCGGGACTAAACTGGGATTAAACCAGGACTAAACTGGGACTAAACTGGGATTAAACCAGGACTAAACCGGGATTAAACCAGGACTAAACCAGGATTAAACCAGGACTAAACTGGGACTAAACTGGGATTAAACCGGGACTAAACCAGGACTAAACTGGGACTAAAACGGGACTAAACTGGGATTAAACCAGGACTAAACTGGGACTAAACCGGGACTAAACTGGGACTAAACTGGGATTAAACCAGGACTAAACCGGGATTAAACCAGGACTAAACCAGGATTAAACCAGGACTAAACTGGGACTAAACTGGGATTAAACCGGGACTAAACCAGGACTAAACCAGGACTAAACTGGGACTAAAACGGGACTAAAACGGGACTAAACTGGGATTAAACCAGGACTAAACCGGGACTAAATTGGGATTAAACCAGGACTAAACCAGGTCTAAACCAGGACTAAACCAGGTCTAAACCAGGACTAAACCAGGACTAAACCAGGTCTAAACCAGGACTAAACCAGGACTAAACCAGGTCTAAACCAGGACTAAACCAGGACTAAACCAGGACTAAACCAGGTCTAAAGTGTGTATATGTGCGATAATTTATTATCCTGTGTATTATCGAATTCTTTAGATGTTTCAGATTTCCATGCGTAAACCAGGACTAAACTGGGACTAAACTGGGATTAGACCGGGACTAAACCCGGATTAAACAGGACTAAACCGGGATTAAACCAGGACTAAACTGGGATTAAACTGGGACTAAACTGGGACTAAACTGGTATTAAACCAGGACTAAACTGGGACTAAACTGGGATTAAACCAGGACTAAACCAGGATTAAACCAGGACTAAACCAGGATTAAACCAGGACTAAACTGGGACTAAACTGGGATTAAACCGGGACTAAACTGGGATTAAACCAGGACTAAACTGGGACTAAACTGGGATTAAACCAGGACTAAACTGGGACTAAACCGGGACTAAACTGGGATTAAACCAGGACTAAACTGGGACTAAACTGGGATTAAACCAGGACTAAACCGGGATTAAACCAGGACTAAACCAGGATTAAACCAGGACTAAACTGGGACTAAAACGGGACTAAACTGGGATTAAACCAGGACTAAACTGGGACTAAACCGGGACTAAACTGGGACTAAACTGGGATTAAACCAGGACTAAACCGGGATTAAACCAGGACTAAACCAGGATTAAACCAGGACTAAACTGGGACTAAACTGGGATTAAACCGGGACTGAACCAGGACTAAACCAGGACTAAACTGGGACTAAAACGGGACTAAAACGGGACTAAACTGGGATTAAACCAGGACTAAACTGGGATTAATTGGGATTAAACCAGGACTAAACCAGGTCTAAACCAGGACTAAACCAGGACTAAACCAGGTCTAAACCAGGACTAAACCAGGACTAAACCAGGTCTAAACCAGGACTAAACCAGGTCTAAACCAGGACTAAACCAGGTCTAAACCAGGTCTAAACCAGGACTAAACCAGGACTAAACCAGGACTAAACCAGGACTAAACCAGGACTAAACCAGGTCTAAACCAGGACTAAACCAGGTCTAAACCAGGTCTAAACCAGGACTAAACCAGGACTAAACCAGGACTAAACCAGGACTAAACCAGGTCTAAGGTGTGTGTGTGTGCCATAACTTATTATCCTGTGTATTATCGAATTCTTTAGATGTTTCAGATTTCCATGCGTAAAACATCGTTGGAAAGTTTAGAATCTGTGAAGAACTCAAGGTGGAGACATTCGGGTGGAGACATTCGGGTGGAGACATTCGGGTGGAGACATTCGGGTGGAGACATTCGGGTGGACACATTCGGGTGGAGACATTCGGGTGGAGACATTCGGGTGGAGACATTCGGGTGGACACATTCGGGTGGACACATTCGGGTGGACACATTCGGGTGGAGACATTCGGGTGGACACATTCGGGTGGAGACATTCGGGTGGAGACATTCGGGTGGACACATTCGGGTGGAGACATTCGGGTGGAGACATTCGGGTGGACACATTCGGGTGGAGACATTCGGGTGGACACATTCGGGTGGAGACATTCGGGTGGACACATTCGGGTGGACACATTCGGGTGGACACATTCGGGTGGAGACATTCGGGTGGAGGGACACCCCTGATGACGATGAGACAGTGGCAGAGTGGTTAGCGGTGGAGTTCCAGACCGCTGGACCCTGAGGGAGTCTGGTCCGTTTACACACAAACATTCTGATCATTCTCCACATGTTTGTTTAGAGCTCCTCTCGCTCACATGATGTCCTCCCCGGGGTCCGTCCATCTGTCTCCTCCGTCTCCTCCGGCGTTCCCTGTGCTCCTCACACGGCGCTCAGACGTGCTCAGATGCTCCTCTGCTCTCCTCGTCAGCGCGCTCTGGCCTCACATCTGACACTTTTATGTCTGTCTGAAGCATCAGTCTGAAGTGTTTCACGGTGTTTCCAGCTCCTCCTGAGCCAGAGGCACATTTAGGGCTGCGAGGTTCATGTCCGTCACACTTTGAATGGACACGAGCACAATGTTCTCCACAATGTTCTCCACAATGTTCTCCACAATGTTCTCCACAATGTTCTCCACAGTGTTCTCCACAATGTTCTCCACAATGTTCTCCACAGTGTTCTCCACAGTGTTCTCCACAGTGTTCTCCACAGTGTTCTCCACAATGTTCTCCACAATGTTCTCCACAGTGTTCTCCACAGTGTTCTCCACAATGTTCTCCACAGTGTTCTCCACAGTGTTCTCCACAATGTTCTCCACAGTGTTCTCCACAGTGTTCTCCACAGTGTTCTCCACAATGTTCTCCACAGTGTTCTCCACAGTGTTCTCCACAGTGTTCTCCACAATGTTCTCCACAGTGTTCTCCACAATGTTCTCCACAATGTTCTCCACAATCTGACAGCAGGGGCCCGGGACTAAACCAGGACTAAACTGGGACTAAACCGGGATTAAACCAGGACTAAACCGGGACTAAACCAGGACTAAACTGGGATTAAACCGGGATTAAACCGGGACTAAACCAGGACTAAACTGGGATTAAACCGGGATTAAACCAGGACTAAACCAGGACTAAACCGGGACTAAAATGGGATTAAACCGGGATTAAACCAGGACTAAACCAGGACTAAACCAGGACTAAACTGGGACTAAACCGGGACTAAATCAGGACTAAACCAGGGCTAAACCGGGACTAAACTGGGATTAAACCGGGATTAAACCAGGACTAAACCGGGATTAAACCGGGACTAAACTGGGATTAAACCAGGACTAAACCGGGACTAAACCGGGACTAAACCAGGATTAAACCAGAACTAAACTAGGTCTAAAACTGGTCTGAACCGGGATTAAACCAGGACTAAACCGGGACTAAACTGGGATTAAACCGGGATTAAACCAGGACTAAACCAGGACTAAACTGGGACTAAACCAGGGCTAAACCGGGACTAAAATGGGATTAAACCGGGATTAAACCAGGACTAAACCAGGACTAAACCAGGACTAAACTGGGACTAAACCGGGACTAAATCAGGACTAAACCAGGGCTAAACCGGGACTAAACTGGGATTAAACCGGGATTAAACCAGGACTAAACCGGGATTAAACCGGGACTAAACTGGGATTAAACCAGGACTAAACCGGGACTAAACCAGGACTAAACCAGGATTAAACCAGAACTAAACTAGGTCTAAAACTGGTCTGAACCGGGATTAAACCAGGACTAAACCGGGACTAAACTGGGATTAAACCGGGATTAAACCAGGACTAAACCAGGACTAAACTGGGACTAAACCGGGACTAAACCAGGGCTAAACCGGGACTAAAATGGGATTAAACTGGGACTAAACCAGGACTAAACCGGGACTAAACTGGGATTGAACCAGGACTAAACCAGGTCTAAACTGGGACTAAACCGGGACTAAACCAGGACTAAACCAGGATTAAACCAGAACTAAACTAGGTCTAAAACTGGTCTGAACCAGGATTAAACCAGGACTAAACCGGGACTAAACTGGGATTAAACCGGGACTAAACCAGGATCAAACCAGGTCTAAACCGGGACTAAACTGGGATTAAACCGGGATTAAACCAGGACTAAACCGGGACTAAACTGGGACTAAACTGGGATTAAACTGGGATTAAACCGGGATTAAACCAGGACTAAACCGGGACTAAACTGGGACTAAACCGGGACTAAACCAGGTCTAAACCGGGAGTAGACTGGGATTAAACCGAGTTAAAAACCAGGACTAAACCGGGACTAAACCGGGACTAAACCGGGACTAAACCGGGACTAAACCAGGACTAAACCGGGACTAAACTGGGATTAAACCGGGATTAAACCAGGACTAAACCAGGACTAAACTGGGACTAAACCAGGGCTAAACCGGGACTAAAATGGGATTAAACCGGGATTAAACCAGGACTAAACCAGGACTAAACCAGGACTAAACTGGGACTAAACCGGGACTAAATCAGGACTAAACCAGGGCTAAACCGGGACTAAACTGGGATTAAACCGGGATTAAACCAGGACTAAACCGGGATTAAACCGGGACTAAACTGGGATTAAACCAGGACTAAACCGGGACTAAACCAGGACTAAACCAGGATTAAACCAGAACTAAACTAGGTCTAAAACTGGTCTGAACCGGGATTAAACCAGGACTAAACCGGGACTAAACTGGGATTAAACCGGGATTAAACCAGGACTAAACCAGGACTAAACTGGGACTAAACCGGGACTAAACCAGGGCTAAACCGGGACTAAAATGGGATTAAACTGGGACTAAACCAGGACTAAACCGGGACTAAACTGGGATTAAACCAGGACTAAACCAGGTCTAAACTGGGACTAAACCGGGACTAAACCAGGACTAAACCAGGATTAAACCAGAACTAAACTAGGTCTAAAACTGGTCTGAACCAGGATTAAACCAGGACTAAACCGGGACTAAACTGGGATTAAACCGGGACTAAACCAGGATCAAACCAGGTCTAAACCGGGACTAAACTGGGATTAAACCGGGATTAAACCAGGACTAAACCGGGACTAAACTGGGACTAAACTGGGATTAAACTGGGATTAAACCGGGATTAAACCAGGACTAAACCGGGACTAAACTGGGACTAAACCGGGACTAAACCAGGTCTAAACCGGGAGTAGACTGGGATTAAACCGAGTTAAAAACCAGGACTAAACCGGGACTAAACCGGGACTAAACCGGGACTAAACCGGGACTAAACCAGGACTAAACCGGGACTAAACTGGGATTAAACCGGGTTAAAAACCGGGACTAAACCGGGACTAAACCGGGTCTGAACCGGGACTAAACCAGGACTAAACTGGGATTAAACCGGGTTAAAAACCGGGACTAAACCGGGACTAAACCGGGTCTGAACCGGGACTAAACCAGGACTAAACTGGGATTAAACCGGGTTTAAAACCAGGACTAAACCGGGACTAAACCAGGACTAAACCAGGTCTGAACCGGGACTAAACCAGGACTAAACCAGGACTAAACCAGAACTAAACCAGGTCTGTTTGCTCCAGATCGAGGTTTTTGGTTTTTATTCACACCAGAACAAAAGGTCTGAATCAAAGGAGCAAACGAACTCTGGTTCGTTTTAAACGAACCAAACGCGGCAGGTGTGAGGACGCCCTCAGTCGACTGTCTGAAGAGCGCTGGTGTGAGTTTCACGTCAGTCGTCATAATCGCTATAATAAAGGCTTTTTATTTTTCCTAAACCTCAGAGTGCTTTGGGAATATTTAACATTTCTG
>JAVJIX010000402.1:0-35000 GCA_036785185.1 Paratrypauchen microcephalus | reverse complement strand
AAAGTATTCCTTCCACCATCCGATAACATCCCCAGTCGAGGTCAACAGCTCCCCACCCGCACTGTAAACAGTGTTGGTGAAGCACTGCTTCCCCCTCCTGAGGCACCGGACGGTTTGGAAGAATTTCTTTGAGCCAATCCAATAGTTCAGGTTTGGGGATTGCCGCCGCGACAGGCACCACAGACCTTACGACCACAGCTACGGGCGGCCGCATCGACAATAGAGGCCGAGAACAGAGCCCATTCAGACTGTCCCCAGCCTCCCCCGGAATCCGGGAGAAGCTCTCCCGGAGGTGCGAGTTGAAGGTGCCCCTGACAGAGGCTCTGCCAGATGTTCCCAACAGACCTTGACTACTTGCTTGGACCTGCCAGGTCTTTCTGGCTTCCTCCCCCACCAGTGGACCCAACTCACAACCAGGTGGTGATCGGTTGACAGCTCTGCCCCTCTCTTCACCCGAGTGTCCAAGACACGCGGCCGGAGGTCAGATGACACGACAACAAAGTCGATCATCGACCTCCGTCCTAGGGTGTCCTGGTGCCACGTGCACTGGTGGACACCCTTGTGCTGGAACATGGTGTTTGTTATGGACAAACTGTGGCCAGCACAGAAGTCCAATAACAGAACACCGCTCGGGTTCAGATCAGGGAGGCCGTTCCTCCCAATCACCCCTCTCCAGGTGTCACTGTCACTGCCCACGTGGGGGTTGAAGTCCCCCAGGAGAACAACGGAGTCCCCGGTCAGTGCACTGTCCAGTACCCCTCCCAGGCACTCCAAGAAGGCCGGCTACTCTGTTTCTCAATGTGTCTCCCTCTCCCTCCTTTTTTCTCCTCCCTCCTTTGTCTTCCTCTCTCCTCTCCTCCTCACTCTTCCTCCCCCTCATTCCTTCACTCTTCCTCCCCCTTCACACTCCTCTCCTCCTCTCCTCCTCTCTCCTCTCCTTCTCTCTCCTCCTTCTCTCTCCTCCTCTCTCCTCTCCTCCTCCTCACCTCCCCCTCTCCTCACCACCTCCTCTCCTCCTCCTCTCCTCCTCTCTCCTCTCCTTCTCTCTCCTCCTTCTCTCTCCTCCTCTCTCCTCTCCTCCTCCTCTCCTCCTCTCCACCTCCTCTCCTCCTCCTCTCCTCCTCTCCTCCTCTCCTCCTCTCCTCCTCTCCTACTCTCCTCACCTCTTTTCCTCCTCACCCTTCTCTCCTCCTCCTCTCTCCTCCTCCTCTCCTCCTCCTCTCCTCCTCCTCTCCTCCTCCTCCTCTCCTCCTCTCCTCCTCACCTCCTCACCTCCCCCTCTCCTCACCACCTCCTCTCCTCTCCTCTCCTCCTCCTCTCCTCCTACTCTCTCCTCCTCTCCTCCTCTCCTCCTCTCCTCCTCCTCTCCTCTCTCCTCCTCCTCTCCTCCTCTCCTCCTCTCCTCCTCTCCTCTCCTCCTCCTCCTCTCCTCCTCTCCTCCTCCTCTCCTCCTCTCTCCTCTCTCCTCCTCCTCCTCTCCTCCTCTCTCCTCCTCCTCCTCTCCTCCTCCTCCTCTCCTCCTCCTCCTCCTCCTCTCCTCCTCTCCTCCTCTCTCCTCCTCTCTCCTCCTCCTCCTCTCCTCCTCCTCCTCCTCCTCCTCCTCCTCCTCCTCCTCCTCTCCTCTCTCCTCCTCCTCTCCTCTCTCCTCCTCTCCTCCTCCTCCTCCTCTCTCCTCCTCTCCTCTCCTCCTCCTCTCCTCCTCCTCTCCTTGTCTCCTCTCTCCTCCTCCTCTCTCCTCCTCTCTCCTCCTCCTCTCTCCTCCTCTCCTCTCCTCCTCCTCTCTCCTCCTCTCCTCTCCTCCTCCTCTCCTCCTCTCTCCTCCTCTCTCCTCTCCTCCTCTCTCCTCCTCTCCTCTCCTCTCCTCCTCCTCTCCTCCTCTCCTCTCTCCTCCTCCTCTCTCCTCCTCTCCTCCTCTCTCCTCCTCCTCTCTCCTCCTCTCTTCTCCTCTCCTCCTCCTCTCCTCCTCTCTCCTCTCCTCTCCTCTCCTCCTCTCTCCTCCTCTCCTCCTCCTCTCTCCTCCTCCTCCTCTCCTCCTCCTCCTCTCCTCTCCTCCTCTCTCCTCCTCCTCTCCTCCTCCTCCTCTCCTCCTCCTCCTCCTCTCCTCTCCTCCTCTCTCCTCCTCCTCTCTCCTCCTCCTCTCTCCTCCTCCTCTCTCCTCCTCCTCCTCTCCTCCTCCTCTCCTCTCCTCTCCTCCTCTCTCCTCCTCCTCTCCTCCTCCTCTCCTCCTCCTCTCCTCTCCTCCTCTCTCCTCCTCCTCTCTCCTCCTCCTCTCTCCTCCTCCTCCTCTCCTCCTCCTCCTCCTCCTCCTCCTCTCCTCCTCCTCCTCTCCTCCTCCTCTCCTCCTCTCCTCCTCTCCTCTCCTCCTCCTCCTCTCCTCCTCTCTCTCTCTCCTCCTCCTCTCCTCCTCCTCCTCCTCCTCCTCTCCTCCTCTCCTCTCCTCCTCTCCTCCTCCTCCTCCTCCTCCTCTCCTCCTCTTCCTCTCCTCCTCTCCTCCTCCTCTCCTCCTCTCCTCTCCTCCTCTCCTCCTCTCTCCTCTCCTCCTCTCCTCCTCCTCTCCTCCTCTCTCCTCCTCCTCCTCCTCCTCCTCCTCTCTCCTCCTCCTCTCCTCCTCCTCTCCTCTCCTCCTCTCTCCTCCTCTCCTCCTCCTCTCCTCCTCTTCCTCTCCTCCTCCTCCTCCTCTCCTCCTCTCCTCTCCTCCTCTCCTCCTCCTCTCCTCCTCCTCTCTCCTCTCCTCCTCTCTCTCCTCCTCTCTCCTCCTCTCTCCTCCTCTCCTCCTCCTCTCCTCCTCTCCTCCTCTCTCCTCCTCTCTCCTCTCCTCCTCTCCTCCTCCTCCTCTCCTCCTCCTCTCCTCCTCCTCCTCTCCTCCTCTCCTCCTCCTCCTCCTCCTCCTCTCCTCCTCTTCCTCTCCTCCTCTCCTCCTCCTCTCCTCCTCCTCCTCTCCTCCTCTCTCCTCCTCTCTCCTCTCCTCCTCCTCCTCTCCTCCTCTCTCCTCCTCTCCTCCTCTCCTCCTCTCTCCTCCTCTCTCTCTCTCCTCCTCCTCCTCTCCTCCTCTCTCCTCCTCTCCTCCTCCTCTCCTCCTCTCCTCCTCTCCTCCTCTCCTCCTCCTCTCCTCCTCTCCTCTCCTCCTCTCCTCCTCCTCTCTCCTCCTCCTCTCTCTCCTCTCTCCTCTCTCTCCTCCTCTCCTCCTCCTCCTCTCCTCCTCTCCTCCTCCTCCTCTCCTCCTCTCTCTCTCCTCCTCCTCCTCTCCTCCTCCTCCTCCTCCTCCTCTCCTCCTCCTCCTCCTCTCCTCCTCTCTCCTCCTCTCCTCCTCCTCCTCCTCCTCCTCCTCCTCCTCCTCCTCCTCCTCCTCCTCTCTCTCTCTCCTCCTCCTCTCCTCCTCCTCTCTCTCCTCCTCTCTCTCCTCCTCTCCTCCTCTCCTCCTCTCTCTCTCTCTCCTCTCCTCCTCCTCCTCTCCTCCTCTCTCCTCCTCTCCTCCTCTCCTCCTCTCTCCTCCTCTCCTCCTCTCTCCTCCTCTCCTCCTCCTCTCCTCCTCTCCTCCTCTCTCCTCCTCTCTCCTCTCCTCCTCCTCCTCTCCTCCTCTCCTCTCCTCCTCTCCTCCTCCTCCTCTCCTCCTCTCTCCTCTCTCCTCCTCCTCTCCTCCTCTCCTCCTCCTCCTCTCCTCCTCTCCTCCTCTCTCCTCCTCTCTCCTCCTCTCCTCTCTCTCCTCCTCTCCTCCTCCTCCTGTCGCTCTCTCCTCCTCCTCTCCTCCTGTTGCTCTCTCCTCCTCCTCCTCCTCCTCTCCTCTCTCTCCTCCTCTCCTCCTCCTCTCTCCTCCTCTCCTCCTCTCCTCCTCCTCTCCTCCTCTCTCTCCTCCTCTCCTCCTCCTCTCCTCCTCTCCTCCTCTCCTCCTCCTCTCTCTCCTCCTCCTCCTCTCCTCCTCTCCTCCTCCTCCTCTCTCTCCTCCTCCTCCTCTCTCTCTCTCCTCCTCTCCTCCTCTCTCTCCTCCTCTCCTCCTCCTCCTCCTCCTCCTCCTCTCCTCCTCCTCCTCCTCCTCTCCTCCTCCTCTCTCTCTCTCTCCTCCTCTCCTCCTCTCTCCTCTCTCTCTCTCCTCTCTCCTCCTCCTCCTCCTCCTCCTCCTCTCCTCCTCTCTCTCTCTCCTCCTCCTCCTCCTCCTCCTCTCTCTCCTCCTCTCCTCCTCTCTCTCTCTCTCTCCTCCTCCTCCTCTCCTCCTCTCCTCTCTCTCTCCTCCTCTCCTCCTCTCCTCCTCCTCCTCTCCTCCTCTCTCTCTCTCTCTCTCCTCCTCCTCCTCTCCTCCTCTCCTCCTCTCCTCCTCTCTCCTCCTCCTCCTCTCCTCCTCTCCTTCTCTCCTCCTCTCCTCCTCTCCTCTCTCCTCCTCCTCCTCTCCTCCTCTCCTCCTCTCTCAGTGTAACACTTCGTGCGGTCGTGGGGTCAAACACAGGCTCGTTCTCTGTGTCGGGATCAGTTCAGGAAAGATCCAGGTCCAGGACGATGAGTCATGTGACGCCGGCGCCAAACCTGAGGAGGAGGGAACCTGCTTCGAACGGCCGTGCTTCAAATGGTACTCCACCCCCTGGTCGGAGGTCAGTACTGCGTCCTCCTCTGTACGCTCTCGCCACGTTCACACCGCGGCCTGAAGTGGACTAAACCTGGACTAAACCAGGACTAAACCTGGACTAAACCAGGACTAAACCTGGACTAAAGCTGGACTAAACCTGGACTAAAGCTGGACTAAACCTGGACTAAAGCTGGACTAAACCTGGACTAAACCTGGACTAAAGCTGGACTAAACCTGGACTAAACCTGGACTAAAGCTGGACTAAACCTGGACTAAACCTGGACTAAAGCTGGACTAAAGCTGGACTAAAGCTGGACTAAAGCTGGACTAAACCAGGACTAAACCTGGACTAAAGCTGGACTAAAGCTGGACTAAAGCTGGACTAAAGCTGGACTAAAGCTGGACTAAAACTGGACTAAACCTGGACTAAACCTGGACTAAAGCTGGACTAAACCAGGACTAAACCAGGACTAAACCTGGACTAAAGCTGGACTAAACCAGGACTAAACCTGGACTAAAGCTGGACTAAACCTGGACTAAACCTGGACTAAAGCTGGAATAAAGCTGGACTAAACCTGGACTAAAGCTGGACTAAAGCTGGACTAAAGCTGGACTAAACCTGGACTAAACCTGGACTAAACCTGGACTAAAGCTGGAATAAAGCTGGACTAAACCTGGACTAAAGCTGGACTAAAGCTGGACTAAAGATGGACTAAACCTGGACTAAACTAGGACTAAACCTGGACGAAAGCTGGACGAAAGCTGGATTAAAGATGGACTAAACTAGGACTAAACCTGGACTAAAGCTGGACTAAAGATGGACTAAACCTGGACTAAACTAGGACTAAACCTGGACTAAAGCTGGACTAAACCTGGACTAAACCTGGACTAAAGCTGGACTAAAGATGGACTAAACTAGGACTAAACCTGGACTAAAGCTGGACTAAACCTGGACTAAAGCTGGAATAAAGCTGAACTAAACTAGGACTAAACCTGGACTAAAGCTGGATTAAAGCTGGACTAAAGATGGACTAAACCTGGACTAAAGCTGGACTAAAGCTGGACTAAAGCTGGACTAAAGATGGACTAAACCTGGACTAAACCAGGTCTAAACCAGGACTAAACCAAGTCTAAACCAGGACTAAACTAGGACTAAACCAGGTCTAAACCAGGTCTAAACCAGGACTAAACCAGGTCTAAACCAGGATTAAACTACGTCTAAACCAGGATTAAACCAGGTCTAAACTAGGACTAAACCAGGACTAAACTAGGACTAAACCAGGTCTAAACCAGGATTAAACCAGGATTAAACCAGGTCTAAACCAGGATTAAACCAGGTCTAAACCAGGACTAAACTAGGTCTAAACCAGGACTAAACTAGGACTAAACCAGGTCTAAACTAGGTCTAAACCAGGTCTAAACCAGGATTAAACCAGGACTAAACTAGGTCTAAACCAGGACTAAACCAGGTCTAAACCAGGTCTAAACCAGGATTAAACCAGGATTAAACCAGGTCTAAACTAGGACTAAACCAGGACTAATCCAGGTCTAAACCAGGTCTAAACCAGGATTAAACCAGGTCTAAACCAGGACTAAACTAGGTCTAAACCAGGTCTAAACCAGGATTAATCCAGGTCTAAATCAGGATTAAACCAGGTCTAAACCAGGACTAAACTAGGTCTAAACCAGGACTAAACTAGGACTAAACCAGGACTAAACCAGGTCTAAACTAGGACTAAACCAGGTCTAAACCAGGATTAAACCAGGATTAAACCAGGTCTAAACCAGGATTAAAGCAGGATTAAACCAGGTCTAAACTAGGACTAAACTAGGACTAAACCAGGACTAAACTAGGTCTAAACCAGGACTAAACTACGTCTAAACCAGGTCTAATCCAGGTCTAAACTAGGACTAAACCAGGTCTAATCCAGGTCTAAACCAGGACTAAATTAGGTCTAAACCAGGACTAAACCAGGACTAAACCAGGACTAAACTAGGTCTAAACCAGGACTAAACTAGGACTAAACCAGGTCTAAACCAAGTCTAAACCAGGTCTAAACAGGTCTAAACCAGGTCTAAACCAGGATTAAACCAGGTCTAAACCAGGACTAAACTAGGACTAAACCAGGTCTAAACCAAGTCTAAACCAGGTCTAAACCAGGTCTAAACCAGGACTAAACTAGGACTAAACTAGGACTAAACCAGGTCTAAACCAAGTCTAAACCAGGTCTAAACAGGTCTAAACCAGGTCTAAACCAGGATTAAACCAGGACTAAACCAGGACTAAACCAGTTCTAAACCAGGTCTAAACTAGGTCTAAACCAGGATTAAACCAGGTCTAAACCAGGATTAAACCAGGTCTAAACCAGGACTAAACTAGGTCTAAACCAGGATTAAACCAGGTCTAAACCAGGACTAAACTAGGTCTAAACCAGGATTAAACCAGGACTAAACCAGGTCTAAACCAACAACTTTAGGTGACTTATTTATTGATTGATTGATTGATTGATTGATTTGACAGGGACAGTGTACATTAATGAACATCCCTGTAAATGCACTTCCGTACACACTGAGCTGTGACCTCGTCGTGTCATGAACCCTCTGGGGTTCATGACGTTCACTCTGGACATCACATACAAGTCACTGGAAATGTGAACGACCTCGCCAAAAAAATCGGATTTCACAAAAAAATCTGAATTGAGCTTTAAGTATTGTGAACGTCGTCTTTTTCTGATCCGTTGTCTTGTATGTTTGTGGCAGTGCACTAAAACGTGCGGTGTGGGTGTTCGTATGAGGGACGTGAAGTGTTACCAGGGCAGAGAGCTGGTCCGAGGCTGTGACCCTCTGACCAAACCAGTGTCCAAACAGACGTGCACACTGCAGGCCTGCCCCACCCAGCCTCCAGGTACATCCACTACTACTACCAAACCACCAAACACCACCAAACACCACCAAACACCACCAAACACCACCAAACACCACCAAACACCACCAAACACCACCAAACCAGTGTCCAAACAGACGTGCACACTGCAGGCCTGCCCCACCCATCCTCCAGGTACATCCACTACTACTACCAAACCACCCAACAGCACCAAACACCACCAAACCACACCAAACACCTCCAAACACCACCAAACACCACCAAACACCACCAAACACCACCAAACACCACCAAACACCACCAAACACCAGGTCCGAGGCTGTGACCCTCTGACCAAACCAGTGTCCAAACAGACGTGCACACTGCAGGCCTGCCCCACCCAGCCTCCAGGTACATTCACTACTACTACCAAACCACCAAACACCAGCAAACACCAGCAAACACCACCAAACACCACCAAACCAGTGTCCAAACAGACGTGCACACTGCAGGCCTGCCCCACCCAGCCTCCAGGTACATTCACTACTACTACCAAACCACCAAACACCAGCAAACACCACCAAACACCACCAAACACCACCAAACACCACCAAACACCACCAAACACCACCAAACACCACCATACCACCAAACACCACCAAACCCCACCAAACACCACCAAACACCACCATACCACCAAACACCACCAAACACCACCATACCACCAAACCCTACCAAACACCACCAAACACCACCAAACCACCAAACACCACCAAACACCACCAAACACCACCAAACACCACCAAACACCACCAAACCACCAAACACCAGCAAACACCACCAAACACCACCAAACACCACCATACCACCAAACCCTACCAAACACCACCAAACACCACCAAACACCACCAAACACCACCAAACCACCACCAAACACCACCAAACACCACCAAACCACCACCAAACACCACCAAACACCACCAAACACCACCAAACACCACCAAACACCACCAAACACCAGGTCCGAGGCTGTGACCCTCTGACCAAACCAGTGTCCAAACAGACGTGCACACTGCAGGCCTGCCCCACCCAGCCTCCAGGTACATTCACTACTACTACCAAACCACCAAACACCAGCAAACACCAGCAAACACCAGCAAACACCACCAAACACCACCAAACACCACCAAACACCACCAAACACCACCAAACACCACCAAACACCACCATACCACCAAACACCACCAAACCCCACCAAACACCACCAAACACCACCATACCACCAAACACCACCAAACACCACCATACCACCAAACCCTACCAAACACCACCAAACACCACCAAACCACCACCAAACACCACCAAACACCACCAAACCACCACCAAACACCACCAAACACCACCAAACACCACCAAACACCACCAAACACCAGGTCCGAGGCTGTGACCCTCTGACCAAACCAGTGTCCAAACAGACGTGCACACTACAGGCCTGCCCCACCCAGCCTCCAGGTACATCCACTACTACTACCAAACCACCAAACACCAGCAAACACCACCAAACACCACCAAACACCACCAAACCACCAAACCACCAAACACCACCAAACACCACCAAACACCACCAAACACCACCAAACACCAGGTCCGAGGCTGTGACCCTCTGACCAAACCAGTGTCCAAACAGACGTGCACACTGCAGGCCTGCCCCACCCAGCCTCCAGGTACATCCACTACTACTACCAAACCACCAAACACCAGCAAACACCACCAAACACCACCAAACACCACCAAACCACCAAACACCACCAAACACCACCAAACACCACCAAACACCACCAAACACCACCAAACACCAGGTCCGAGGCTGTGACCCTCTGACCAAACCAGTGTCCAAACAGACGTGCACACTGCAGGCCTGCCCCACCCAGCCTCCAGGTACATCCACTACTACTACCAAACCACCAAACACCACCAAACACCACCAAACCACCAAACCACCAAACACCACCAAACACCACCAAACACCACCAAACACCACCAAACCACCAAACACCACCAAACACCACCAAACACCACCAAACACCACCAAACCACCAAACACCAGCAAACACCACCAAACACCACCAAACACCACCATACCACCAAACCCTACCAAACACCACCAAACACCACCAAACACCACCAAACACCACCAAACCACCACCAAACACCACCAAACACCACCAAACCACCACCAAACACCACCAAACACCACCAAACACCACCAAACACCACCAAACACCACCAAACACCAGGTCCGAGGCTGTGACCCTCTGACCAAACCAGTGTCCAAACAGACGTGCACACTACAGGCCTGCCCCACCCAGCCTCCAGGTACATCCACTACTACTACCAAACCACCAAACACCAGCAAACACCACCAAACACCACCAAACCACCAAACCACCAAACACCACCAAACACCACCAAACACCACCAAACACCACCAAACACCACCAAACACCACCAAACACCAGGTCCGAGGCTGTGACCCTCTGACCAAACCAGTGTCCAAACAGACGTGCACACTACAGGCCTGCCCCACCCAGCCTCCAGGTACATCCACTACTACTACCAAACCACCAAACACCACCAAACACCACCAAACCACCACCAAACCACCAAACACCACCAAACACCAGGTCCGAGGCTGTGACCCTCTGACCAAACCAGTGTCCAAACAGACGTGCACACTGCAGGCCTGCCCCACCCAGCCTCCAGGTACATCCACTACTACTACCAAACCACCAAACACCACCAAACACCAGCAAACACCACCAAACACCACCAAACCAGTGTCCAAACAGACGTGCACACTGCAGGCCTGCCCCACCCAGCCTCCAGGTACATCCACTACTACTACCAAACCACCAAACACCACCAAACACCACCAAACCACCAAACCACCAAACACCACCAAACACCACCAAACACCACCAAACACCACCAAACCACCAAACACCACCAAACACCACCAAACACCACCAAACACCACCAAACCACCAAACACCACCAAACACCACCAAACACCACCATACCACCAAACACCACCATACCACCAAACACCACCAAACACCACCATACCACCAAACACCACCAAACACCACCAAACACCACCATACCATCAAACACCACCATACCACCAAACCCTACCAAACACCACCAAACACCACCAAACACCACCAAACACCACCATACCACCAAACACCACCAAACCCCACCAAACACCACCAAACACCACCATACCACCAAACACCACCAAACACCACCATACCACCAAACCCTACCAAACACCACCAAACACCACCAAACACCACCAAACCACCACCAAACACCACCAAACACCACCAAACCACCACCAAACACCACCAAACACCACCAAACCACCAAACACCACCAAACACCACCAAACACCACCAAACACCACCATACCACCAAACACCACCAAACACCACCAAACACCACCAAACACCACCAAACACCACCAAACCACCAAACACCACCAAATCACAAAACACCACCAAACACCACCAAACCACCAAACACCACCAAACACCACCAAACACCAGCAAACACCACCAAACCACCAAACACCACCAAACCACCAAACACCATCAAACCACCAAACACCACCAAACACCACCATACCACCAAACACCACCAAACACCACCAAACCACCAAACACCACCAAACACCACCAAACACCACCAAACACCACCAAACACCACCATACCACCAAACACCACCAAACACCACCAAACCACCAAACACCACCAAACACCACCAAACACCACCAAACACCACCAAACACCACCAAACCACCAAACACCACCAAACACCACCAAACACCACCAAACCACCAAACACCACCAAACACCACCAAAACCACCAAACACCACCAAACACCACCAAATCACAAAACACCACCAAACACCACCAAACACCACCAAACACCACCAAACCACCAAACACCACCAAACACCACCAAACACCATCAAACCACCAAACACCACCAAACACCACCAAACCACCAAACACCACCAAACACCATCAAACCACCAAACACCACCAAACACCACCAAACCACCAAACACCACCAAACACCACCAAACACCACCAAACACCACCAAACCACCAAACACCACCAAACACCACCAAACACTACCAAACACCACCAAACACCACCAAACACCACCAACCACCACCAAACCACCAAACACCACCAAACACCACCAAACACCACCAAAACCACCAAACACCACCAAACACCACCAAACCACCAAACACCACCAAACACCATCAAACCACCAAACACCACCAAACACCACCAAACACCACCAAACACCACCAAACACCACCAAACACCATCAAACCACCAAACACCACCAAACACCACCAAACACCACCAAACCACCAAACACCACCAAACACCACCAAACACCACCAAACACCACCAAACCACCAACCACCACCAAACACCACCAAACACCACCAAACACCACCAAACACCATCAAACCACCAAACACCACCAAACCACCAAACTACCAAACCACCAAACACCACCAAACACCACCAAACAACACCAAACACCACCAAACACCACCAAACACCACCAAACACCACCAAACACCACCAAACACCACCAAACACCACCAAACACCATCAAACCACCAAACACCACCAAACCACCAAACTACCAAACCACCAAACACCACCAAACACCACCAAACAACACCAAACACCACCAAACCCCACCAAACACCACCAAACACCACCAAACCACCAAACACCACCAAACACCACCAAACCACCAAACACCACCAAACCACACTCGCAGAATTTGGGAAACGAATGAGCAAAGCGACCACAGAAAAACTGACAAACTCAATCACAAAGTGGGTTCACTCACTCTCACTCTTAAAATGTGATTAATTAGATTAATTAATTACAACTCCTGTAATGAGATGATTTCTTGAACGGTCTGACCGCACTAACAGTATTTGCATGAGCTCCCCCTGCAGGTGTAGTGTTGTGACTGCACTTTTGTGCTCCTGTTTCAGATGAGAGCTGTCAGGACCGGCCGGCCACCAACTGCCTCCTGGCCCTGAAGGTGAACCTGTGCAGCCACTGGTACTACAGTAAAGCCTGCTGCCACTCGTGCCGCGCCCTCCGCCCGCCGCCCTCCTGAGCTCACCGCGCACAAAAGAACCATTCACCGACACGCCGGATTTCCAAGTGAAACTGTAGTGTGGACTTAGGACATGTTCTGCCTCTTGTATTATCTCAACACACAAAAATATCTGAGAATATGTTAGGTTTAAGTAAACGCCGCTAGAGCCACTCACTACGTTTACGTGCACAGAGAACTCGAGACTCCTGTCCCAGTCTTACCTGGCCAGCCAAATGATATCTCTCTGTATTTGCTATACAGCGCGATACCATTTGGACACCCTCGCTCCACCCTCGCTCCACCCTCGCTCCCTCGGTTAACAACGGACTCCGCGATTCTGATTCGTTCAAAGATGCTGATGTCAGTGCACCCGACTTTGCCCGCAACGTCCCTTCCATTCAGCTGTAAAATTGGTCTTAAATGACCTAAAACACATCGATTCCTTAAAACCACAGCAGCTGACAGCTCTAGAGGCCTTTCTTTTCAAAAAAGATGTTTTTGCATTGCTTCCTACCGGCTTGGTTCACGTCGCTGTCCGTTAACTGTTCTCTGATTGGTTCACTTAGCTGTCTGTCTATGCGCAACGGCAGCGCATTCTGGACCAAGCGTTACCAGACTCGCCGCTGGTACAGCGATGAGTCATGGATTCTTCCAGGCAAGTCCCAGTCTGCAGCCGGTCAGAGAAACAAATAGGGAGCGAACGGGGAGCGAACGGGGAGCGA
The DNA here is from genome assembly GCA_036785185.1 of Paratrypauchen microcephalus. Lineage (NCBI taxonomy): Eukaryota > Metazoa > Chordata > Actinopteri > Gobiiformes > Gobiidae > Paratrypauchen > Paratrypauchen microcephalus. Next base: position 21,646 of record JAVJIX010000402.1, on the reverse strand, counting down.
ACGGGGAGCGAACGGGCAGCGAACGGGCAGCGAACGGAACGGGGAGCGAACGGGGAGCGAACGGGCAGCGAACGGGCAGCGAACGGGGAGCGAACGGGGAGCGAACGGGGAGCGAACGGGGAGCGAACGGGCAGCGAACGGGGAGCGAACGGGGAGCGAACGGGGAGCGAACGGGGAGCGAACGGGGAGCGAACGGGGAGCGAATGGAGAGCGAACGATACTGCTTAACAATTTGATTCTTTATCGATTCTCTTATCGATTCTAATTTGGGGGAAAAAAGAAGAACAAACTGTTTGATTAGCACCAAGATTAGCACTAGTCCTGGTTTAGACCTGGTTTAGTCCTGGTTTAGACCTGGTTTAGTCCTGGTTTAGACCTGGTTTAGTCCTGGTTTAGTCCTGGTTTAGTCCTGGTTTAGTCCTGGTTTAGTCAGATTGGATTTTTCCAATTCCGATCCCGTTACTCGGTGGGTGGTCTGTCCTTAGATCCCAGTGCACATGAAGCTCGTGTAATGGGATAATGGTCAGCGACCTGGCCGGCTCCGCTACGCTATGTGGCGCTGTCGTCCAACTACTTCTGGGTGATGGCGACTCAATAAAAACACAACAAACTATGTGGCGGTTACAAAGATGGCGCTCGAGGAGTTTGACGGAGCAGCATTGGTGTACGTGTTGTGCGTTCTTTCTTCGCAGCCATGATTTCGTCGGACTTTTCCGGCAACAATCGTTACTTATGACGGCGTCGGCGCCTCCTGCCACTTCCGGGTGAAATCCCTGGCGAAAATTCCCGCGCTTGTGCAGTACGCCGACAGAGGCCATGTTCGTAATGATTATTTTCCACCTTAATAATGAGAAAATTAACTCGATCGTGAGAAAACAAAAAATGATTCCGTCTCAAACCATGAAACATTCTGGATGTTGTAGTTCTAACATATCACCACTAGATGTCGAACTGTGTTTCAGCTCCGGCACCATCGCTTCGGTGCTTCGGTGTTTCGTGCAGCCTCACTTTGCAAAGCCGGGCCAGTCTTCTGCGGAGGCGCCGCCGACTAATCTTGAAATGATCCCGAATTAAAAGACGTAATCAATCTCCCCCCGTGTCAACCCCTGATCAATATATTGCCTTATCAGCTGATTGATTATTATTCCAGACATTCTAATGACCAAAAACGCGTCTATTCAGAATGAGAAATAGACCCGAAGTCAGACTGAAAAACCTGGACTAAACCTGGACTAAACCTGGACTAAACCTGGACCAAACCTGGACTAAACCTGGACTAAACCTGGACCAAACCTGGACTAAACCTGGACTAAACTTGGACCAAACCTGGCCTAAACCTGGACTAAACCTGGACCAAACCTGGACTAAACCTGAACTAAACCTGGACTAAACCTGGACCAAACCTGGACTAAACCTGGACTAAACCTGGACTAAACCTGGACCAAACCTGGACTAAACCTGGACTAAACCTGGACTAAACCTGGACTAAACCTGAACTAAACCTGGACTAAACCTGGACCAAACCTGGACTAAACCTGAACTAAACCTGGACTAAACCTGGACTAAACCTGGACTAAACCTGGACCAAACCTGGACCAAACCTGGACTAAACCTGGACTAAACCTGGACCAAACCTGGACCAAACCTGGACTAAACCTGGACTAAACCTGGACCAAACCTGGACTAAACCTGAACTAAACCTGGACTAAACCTGGACTAAACCTGGACTAAACCTGGACCAAACCTGGACCAAACCTGGACTAAACCTGGACCAAACCTGGACTAAACCTGGACTAAACCTGGACTAAACCTGGACTAAACCTGGACCAAACCTGGAACAAAAGTGGACTAAACCTGGACTAAACCTGGACTAAACCTGGACTAAATCTGGACTAAACCTGGACTAAACCTGGACCAAACCTGGACTAAACCTGGACCAAACCTGGACTAAACCTGGACTAAACCTGGACCAAACCTGGACCAAACCTGGCCTAAACCTGGACTAAACCTGGACCAAACCTGGCCTAAACCTGGACCAAACCTGGACCAAACCTGGCCTAAACCTGGACTAAATCTGAACTAAACCTGGACTAAATCTGGACTAAACCTGGACTAAACCTGGACCAAACCTGGACTAAACCTGGACCAAACCTGGACTAAACCTGGACTAAACCTGGACTAAACCTGAGTCCGCCTGTCACACCGTGGCCTTAGACGTTTCAGTTGTTTTCTCGTTAATGATCTTGTTATCTCGGGATAATAAGGAAGAAAAAATATTGATTATGAACATGACCTCTGTGGACTTCCACTTCTTTGCATTTACTACATTTTGATAAATCGGTGCAAACTGGCCTGGTTTATTTCTCCAGTTTTCCCGTCGTGCACGTGAACGTAGTGTCTGTGCTGCAGTACCACCAGCGGCCTGTAGTGGGCACTGCTAAAGGAAAAATGTTTCGTATGTTGTTTTGTTTGTGGCCAACAGTTGGAACAGTTATATTTCATTTTGAGATGAACTGAACGCCCATTTACTGAAATCAAAAGTGAAATTATTCTCCCGCGTTTGGAGAGGACGTCACTCTGGAGCGTGTGGTTATTTGAACGTTTTATTATGAACGTTATTTGTCGTTTCCTCCTCACACTCACTCCCGGAGTTGTGTTTTTTTGTTTCCTGTTTCACACACAAACCTGCAGATTTAGCGCGAGTTCTTCTGCCGAACTGAAAACACTCTGTGCCTCCTCGTGATGTCGAGAACTGCAGATCTCGACTGAACACCTGAGTGAAGCTGGCCCCATCAAACGCACACCTACACAAAACTATGTCAATCCTTTGTGCTTCGTTTGTGCTGTAAAAAGTTTCGTTTGTGCTGCTTTAGTTTTTGAGATATTAACGATTCTTTTATAGGTCACATTGGGGTCAGCCAGCCCCCCTGAAGCTTAAAAATGCTCTAAAATGGCACAAAATGGTGTCAATCATTTGTGCTTTCGTTTGTGCTGTTTTGTTCTGGTTTAGTCCTGGTTTAGTCCAGTTTTAGCCCAGTTTTAGTCTAGTTTTAGTCCAGGTTTAGTCCTGGTTTAGTCCATCTTTAGTCTATCTTTAGTCCAGGTTTAGTCCAGTTTTAGCCCAGGTTTAGTCCATCTTTAGTTTATCTTTAGTCCTGGTTTAGTCCTGGTTTAGTCCAGTTTTAGTCCAGTTTTAGTCCAAGTTTAGTCCAGTTTTAGCCCAGTTTTAGTCCAGCTTTATTCCAGGTTTAGTCCAGGTTTAGTCCAGGTTGAGTCCAGTTTTAGTCCAGGTTTAATCCAGTTTTAGGCCAGGTTTAGGTCAGGTTTAATCCTGGTTTAGTCCTAGTTTAGTCCTGGTTTAGTCCAGATTTTGTCCAGTTTTAGTCCAGTTTTAGTCTAGTTTGAGTCCAGTTTTTGTCTAGTTTTAGTCCAAGTTTAGTCCAGTTTTAGTCCAGTTTTAATCCAGGTTTAGTCCAGTTTTAGTCCAGGTTTAGTCCAGTTTTAGTTCACCTTTAGTCCAGTTTTAGTCTAGGTTTAGTCCAGTTTTAGTCCACTTTTAGTCCAGTTTTAGTCCAGTTTTAGTCTATCTTTAGTCCAGTTTTAGTCCAGGTTTAGTCCAGTTTTATTCCGGGTTTAGTCCAGGTTTAGTCCAGGGTGAGTCCAGTTTTAGTCTACTTTTAGTCCAGTTTTAGTCCAGGTTTAGTCCAGGTTTAGTCCAGTTTTAGTTCACCTTTAGTCCATCTTTAGTCCAGGTTTAGTCCAGCTTTAGTCTATCTTTAATCCAGTTTTAGTCCAGCTTTAGTCTATCTTTAATCCAGTTTTAGTCCTGTTTTAGTCCAGGTTTAGTCCAGGTTGAGTCCAGTTTTAGTCCAGTTTTAGTCCAGTTTTAGTCCAGGTTTAGCCCAGTTTTAGTCCAGTTTTAGTCCAGTTTTAGTCTAGTTTTAGTCCAGGTTGAGTCCAGTTTTAGTCCTGTTTTAGTCCAGGTTTAGTCCATCTTTAGTCCATCTTTAGTCCAGCTTTAGTCCAGTTTTAGTCCAGTTTTAGTTCACCTTTAGTCTAGTTTTATTCCATCTTCAGACCTGTTTTGTGCTGTAAAAAGTGTTTCGTTTGTGCTGCTTTAGTTTTTTGGGGGGTCTGGCCCCAGTTTGACGTATAAAAGACTCGTTAATATCTCAAAAACTAAAGCAGCACAAACCAAACTTCTTGCAGCACAAACGAAGCACAAAGGATTGACAGAGTGTTTGTGTAGGTGTGCGTTTGATGGGGCCGACTGAACGACGGGTAAAAGGAGCTGTGGGCGGAGATGTTCCTCAAACACAACTCCAGCAGGCGTGTTTGTGACCAGCGAACATTAGAACATGACTCTCAGCTCACAGGGGTCCGTTTGGTGTAGTGTAGGACCTCTAAAGCCCGGGCGGAGGCTTCGGAGGACGAGCGCTCGTATTTATTAGCTTTAGCACATTTGTGACACTTGAATTCGTTCAGACGTTTTGGACCTGTGCAGGTTTTCTGTGCTGTGAGTCGCTGATACTTTTGTACAAACCGAGGCCTCGTGACACAGGCCTGGACTTTTAATAAAACTTTTATATCAACACGGTTCTGCTTCTTTTCTATTCATTACTGGAGATTTCCCGTTTACATTTATGATTTAAAGGAGAATTAACGTCACCCATATCACTTTGGTGTCATACGGAGCACTTCCACAGATTTCTTCTCGGGTCATATGTTTGTGGTCTCCAAATAACACAAACTTTAGCACTTTTCAAATCACAGAAGCTCAATGTCTTAGTCTACACTTTAGTTTGAGTCAAAAGTGCCTCTAATCTGAGATTTATCCATAGTTTCGAGTAGATGATTAGCCCAGTTTTAGCCCAGTTTTAGTCCAGGTTTAGCCCAGGTTTAGCATAGGTTTAGCACAGGTTTAGTCCAGTTTTAGTCCAGTTTTTGTCTAGTTTTAGTCCAGGTTTAGTCTAGTTTTAGTCCAGTTTTAGTCCTGTTTTTGTCTAGTTTTAGTCCAGTTTTAGCACAGGTTTAGTCCAGTTTTAGTCTAGTTTTTGTCTAGTTTTAGTCCAGCTTTAGTCCAGTTTTAGTCCAGCTTTAGTCCAGTTTTAGTCCAGCTTTAGTCCAGTTTTAGTCCAGTTTTAGTCTAGTTTTTGTCTAGTTTTAGTCCAGCTTTAGTCCAGGTTTAGCTCAGTTTTAGTCCAGCTTTAGTCCAGTTTTAGTCCAGTTTTATTCCAGTTTTAGTCCAGGTTTAGTCCAGTTTTAGTCCAGTTTTAGTCTAGTTTTAATCCAGTTTTAGTGTAGTTTTAGTCCAGGTTTAGTCCAGTTTTAGTCCAGTTTTAGTCTAGTTTTAGTCCAGTTTTAGTGTAGTTTTAGTCCAGTTTTAGTCCAGCTTTAGTCCAGGTTTAGCCCAGTTTTAGTCCAGTTTTAGTCCAGGTTTAGTCCAGTTTTAGTCCAGTTTTAGTCCAGGTTTAGTCCAGTTTTAATCCAGGTTTAGTCCAGGTTTAGTCCAGGTTTAGTCCTGGTTTAGTCGTTGTTTAGTCCAGTTTTAGTCCAGGTTTAGTCCAGTTTTAGTCCAGTTTTAGTCTATCTTTAGTCCAGTTTTAGTCCAGGTTTAGTCCAGTTTTAGTCTAGTTTTAGCCCAGTTTTAGTCCAGCTTTATTCCGGGTTTAGTCCAGGTTTAGTCCAGGGTGAGTCCAGTTTTAGTCTACTTTTAGTCCAGTTTTAGTCCAGGTTTAGTCCAGTTTTAGTCCAGTTTTAGTCTACTTTTAGTCCAGGTTTAGTCCAGGTTTAGTCCAGTTTTAGTTCACCTTTAGTCCAGTTTTAGTCTAGGTTTAGTCTAGTTTTAGTCCACTTTTAGTCCAGTTTTAGTCCAGTTTTAGTCTATCTTTAGTCCAGTTTTAGTCCAGGTTTAGTCCAGTTTTAGTCTAGTTTTAGCCCAGTTTTAGTCCAGCTTTATTCCGGGTTTAGTCCAGGTTTAGTCCAGGGTGAGTCCAGTTTTAGTCTACTTTTAGTCCAGTTTTAGTCCAGGTTTAGTCCAGGTTTAGTCCAGTTTTAGTTCACCTTTAGTCCATCTTTAGTCCAGGTTTAGTCCAGCTTTAGTCCAGTTTTAGTCCAGGTTTAGTCCAGTTTTAGTCCAGTTTTAGTCTAGTTTTAGTCCAGTTTTAGTGTAGTTTTAGTCCAGTTTTAGTCCAGCTTTAGTCCAGGTTTAGCCCAGTTTTAGTCCAGTTTTAGTCCAGCTTTAGTCCAGGTTTAGCCCAGCTTTAGTCCAGTTTTAGTCCAGCTTTAGTCCAGGTTTAGCCCAGTTTTAGTCCAGTTTTAGTCCAGTTTTAGTCCAGGTTTAGTCCAGTTTTAGTCCAGGTTTAGTCCAGTTTTAGTCCAGGTTTAGCCCAGTTTTAGTCCAGTTTTAGTCCAGTTTTAGTCTAGTTTTAGTCCAGGTTTAGTCCAGTTTTAGTCCAGTTTTAGTCCAGTTTTAGTCTAGTTTTAGTCCAGGTTTAGCCCAGTTTTAGTCCAGTTTTAGTCCAGTTTTAGTCTAGTTTTAGTCCAGGTTTAGTCCAGTTTTAGTCCAGGTTTAGTCCAGTTTTAGTCTAGTTTTAGTCCAGTTTTAGTCCAGTTTTAGTCCAGTTTTAGTCCAGTTTTAGTCCAGGTTTAGTCCAGTTTTAGTCCAGGGTGAGTCCAGTTTTAGTCTACTTTTAGTCCAGTTTTAGTCCAGGTTTAGTCCAGGTTTAGTCCAGTTTTAGTTCACCTTTAGTCCATCTTTAGTCCAGGTTTAGTCCAGCTTTAGTCTATCTTTAATCCAGTTTTAGTCCTGTTTTAGTCCAGGTTTAGTCCATCTTTAGTCCATCTTTAGTCCAGTTTTAGTCCAGGTTTAGTCCAGTTTTAGTCCAGTTTTAGTCTAGTTTTAGTCCAGTTTTAGTGTAGTTTTAGTCCAGTTTTAGTCCAGCTTTAGTCCAGGTTTAGCCCAGTTTTAGTCCAGTTTTAGTCCAGTTTTAGTCCAGGTTTAGTCCAGTTTTAGTCCAGTTTTAGTCCAGTTTTAGTCCAGGTTTAGCCCAGTTTTAGTCCAGTTTTAGTCCAGTTTTAGTCTAGTTTTAGTCCAGGTTTAGTCCAGTTTTAGTCCAGTTTTAGCCCAGTTTTAGTCCAGGTTTAGCCCAGGTTTAGCACAGGTTTAGCACAGGTTTAGTCCAGTTTTAGTCCAGTTTTTGTCTAGTTTTAGTCCAGGTTTAGTCTAGTTTTAGTCCAGTTTTAGTCCTGTTTTTGTCTAGTTTTAGTCCAGTTTTAGCACAGGTTTAGTCCAGTTTTAGTCCAGTTTTAGTCTAGTTTTAGTCCAGCTTTAGTCCAGTTTTAGTCCAGGTTTAGCCCAGTTTTAGTCCAGCTTTAGTCCAGTTTTAGTCCAGTTTTAGTCTAGTTTTTGTCTAGTTTTAGTCCAGCTTTAGTCCAGGTTTAGCTCAGTTTTAGTCCAGCTTTAGTCCAGTTTTAGTCCAGTTTTATTCCAGTTTTAGTCCAGGTTTAGTCCAGTTTTAGTCCAGTTTTAGTCTAGTTTTAGTCCAGTTTTAGTGTAGTTTTAGTCCAGGTTTAGTCCAGTTTTAGTCCAGTTTTAGTCTAGTTTTAGTCCAGTTTTAGTGTAGTTTTAGTCCAGTTTTAGTCCAGCTTTAGTCCAGGTTTAGCCCAGTTTTAGTCCAGTTTTAGTCCAGGTTTAGTCCAGTTTTAGTCCAGTTTTAGTCCAGGTTTAGTCCAGTTTTAATCCAGGTTTAGTCCAGGTTTAGTCCAGGTTTAGTCCTGGTTTAGTCGTTGTTTAGTCCAGTTTTAGTCCAGGTTTAGTCCAGTTTTAGTCCAGTTTTAGTCTATCTTTAGTCCAGTTTTAGTCCAGGTTTAGTCCAGTTTTAGTCTAGTTTTAGCCCAGTTTTAGTCCAGTTTTAGTCCAGGTTTAGTCCAGTTTTAGTCTAGTTTTAGCCCAGTTTTAGTCCAGCTTTATTCCGGGTTTAGTCCAGGTTTAGTCCAGGGTGAGTCCAGTTTTAGTCTACTTTTAGTCCAGGTTTAGTCCAGGTTTAGTCCAGTTTTAGTTCACCTTTAGTCCAGTTTTAGTCTAGGTTTAGTCTAGTTTTAGTCCACTTTTAGTCCAGTTTTAGTCCAGTTTTAGTCTATCTTTAGTCCAGCTTTAGTCCAGGTTTAGCCCAGTTTTAGTCCAGTTTTAGTCCAGGTTTAGTCCAGTTTTAGTCCAGTTTTAGTCCAGGTTTAGTCCAGTTTTAATCCAGGTTTAGTCCAGGTTTAGTCCAGGTTTAGTCCTGGTTTAGTCGTTGTTTAGTCCAGTTTTAGTCCAGGTTTAGTCCAGTTTTAGTCCAGTTTTAGTCTATCTTTAGTCCAGTTTTAGTCCAGGTTTAGTCCAGTTTTAGTCTAGTTTTAGCCCAGTTTTAGTCCAGTTTTAGTCCAGGTTTAGTCCAGTTTTAGTCTAGTTTTAGCCCAGTTTTAGTCCAGCTTTATTCCGGGTTTAGTCCAGGTTTAGTCCAGGGTGAGTCCAGTTTTAGTCTACTTTTAGTCCAGTTTTAGTCCAGGTTTAGTCCAGTTTTAGTCCAGTTTTAGTCTACTTTTAGTCCAGGTTTAGTCCAGGTTTAGTCCAGTTTTAGTTCACCTTTAGTCCAGTTTTAGTCTAGGTTTAGTCTAGTTTTAGTCCACTTTTAGTCCAGTTTTAGTCCAGTTTTAGTCTATCTTTAGTCCAGTTTTAGTCCAGGTTTAGTCCAGTTTTAGTCTAGTTTTAGCCCAGTTTTAGTCCAGCTTTATTCCGGGTTTAGTCCAGGTTTAGTCCAGGGTGAGTCCAGTTTTAGTCTACTTTTAGTCCAGTTTTAGTCCAGGTTTAGTCCAGGTTTAGTCCAGTTTTAGTTCACCTTTAGTCCATCTTTAGTCCAGGTTTAGTCCAGCTTTAGTCTATCTTTAATCCAGTTTTAGTCCTGTTTTAGTCCAGGTTTAGTCCATCTTTAGTCCAGTTTTAGTCCAGGTTTAGTCCAGTTTTAGTCCAGTTTTAGTCTAGTTTTAGTCCAGTTTTAGTGTAGTTTTAGTCCAGTTTTAGTCCAGCTTTAGTCCAGGTTTAGCCCAGTTTTAGTCCAGTTTTAGTCCAGTTTTAGTCCAGGTTTAGTCCAGTTTTAGTCCAGGTTTAGTCCAGTTTTAGTCCAGGTTTAGCCCAGTTTTAGTCCAGTTTTAGTCCAGTTTTAGTCTAGTTTTAGTCCAGGTTTAGTCCAGTTTTAGTCTAGTTTTAGTCCAGTTTTAGTCCAGTTTTAGTCCAGGTTTAGTCCAGTTTTAGTCTAGTTTTAGTCCAGTTTTAGTCCAGTTTTAGTCCAGTTTTAGTCCAGGTTTAGTCCAGTTTTAGTCTAGTTTTAGTCCAGTTTTAGTCCAGTTTTAGTCCAGTTTTAGTCCAGTTTTAGTCCAGGTTTAGTCCAGTTTTAGTCCAGGGTGAGTCCAGTTTTAGTCTACTTTTAGTCCAGTTTTAGTCCAGGTTTAGTCCAGGTTTAGTCCAGTTTTAGTTCACCTTTAGTCCATCTTTAGTCCAGGTTTAGTCCAGCTTTAGTCTATCTTTAACCCAGTTTTAGTCCTGTTTTAGTCCAGGTTTAGTCCATCTTTAGTCCATCTTTAGTCCAGTTTTAGTCCAGGTTTAGTCCAGTTTTAGTCCAGTTTTAGTCTAGTTTTAGTCCAGTTTTAGTGTAGTTTTAGTCCAGTTTTAGTCCAGCTTTAGTCCAGGTTTAGCCCAGTTTTAGTCCAGTTTTAGTCCAGTTTTAGTCCAGGTTTAGTCCAGTTTTAGTCCAGGTTTAGTCCAGTTTTAGTCCAGGTTTAGCCCAGTTTTAGTCCAGTTTTAGTCCAGTTTTAGTCTAGTTTTAGTCCAGGTTGAGTCCAGTTTTAGTCCTGTTTTAGTCCAGGTTTAGTCCATCTTTAGTCCATCTTTAGTCCAGTTTTAGTCCAGGTTTAGTCCAGTTTTAGTCCAGTTTTAGTCTAGTTTTAGTCCAGTTTTAGTGTAGTTTTAGTCCAGTTTTAGTCCAGCTTTAGTCCAGGTTTAGCCCAGTTTTAGTCCAGTTTTAGTCCAGTTTTAGTCCAGGTTTAGTCCAGTTTTAGTCCAGGTTTAGTCCAGTTTTAGTCCAGGTTTAGTCCAGTTTTAGTCCAGTTTTAGTCCAGGTTTAGTCCAGTTTTAGTCCAGTTTTAGTCTAGTTTTAGTCCAGTTTTAGTCCAGTTTTAGTCCAGGTTTAGTCCAGGTTTAGTCCTGGTTTAGTCGTTGTTTAGTCCAGTTTTAGTCTAGTTTTAGTCCAGGTTTACTCCAGTTTTAGTCCAGGTTTAGTCCAGTTTTAGTCCAGGTTTAGCCCAGTTTTAGTCCAGTTTTAGTCCAGGTTTAGTCCAGGTTTAGTCCAGGTTGAGTCCAGTTTTAGTCCTGTTTTAGTCCAGGTTTAGTCCATCTTTAGTCCATCTTTAGTCCAGCTTTAGTCCAGTTTTAGTCCAGTTTTAGTTCACCTTTAGTCTAGTTTTATTCCATCTTCAGACCTGTTTTGTGCTGTAAAAAGTGTTTCGTTTGTGCTGCTTTAGTTTTTTGGGGGGTCTGGCCCCAGTTTGACGTATAAAAGACTCGTTAATATCTCAAAAACTAAAGCAGCACAAACCAAACTTCTTGCAGCACAAACGAAGCACAAAGGATTGACAGAGTGTTTGTGTAGGTGTGCGTTTGATGGGGCCGACTGAACGACGGGTAAAAGGAGCTGTGGGCGGAGATGTTCCTCAAACACAACTCCAGCAGGCGTGTTTGTGACCAGCGAACATTAGAACATGACTCTCAGCTCACAGGGGTCCGTTTGGTGTAGTGTAGGACCTCTAAAGCCCGGGCGGAGGCTTCGGAGGACGAGCGCTCGTATTTATTAGCTTTAGCACATTTGTGACACTTGAATTCGTTCAGACGTTTTGGACCTGTGCAGGTTTTCTGTGCTGTGAGTCGCTGATACTTTTGTACAAACCGAGGCCTCGTGACACAGGCCTGGACTTTTAATAAAACTTTTATATCAACACGGTTCTGCTTCTTTTCTATTCATTACTGGAGATTTCCCGTTTACATTTATGATTTAAAGGAGAATTAACGTCACCCATATCACTTTGGTGTCATACGGAGCACTTCCACTGATGTTTTAGTTTAGCGATCTTCTCGGGGCACATGTTTGTGGTCTCCAAATAACACAAACTTTAGCACTTTTCAAATCACAGAAGCTCAATGTCTTAGTCTACACTTTAGTTTGAGTCAAAAGTGCCTCTAATCTGAGATTTATCCATAGTTTCGAGTAGATGATTAGCCCAGTTTTAGCCCAGTTTTAGTCCAGGTTTAGCCCAGGTTTAGCACAGGTTTAGCACAGGTTTAGTCCAGTTTTAGTCCAGTTTTTGTCTAGTTTTAGTCCAGGTTTAGTCTAGTTTTAGTCCAGTTTTAGTCCTGTTTTTGTCTAGTTTTAGTCCAGTTTTAGCACAGGTTTAGTCCAGTTTTAGTCTAGTTTTTGTCTAGTTTTAGTCCAGCTTTAGTCCAGTTTTAGTCCAGGTTTAGCCCAGTTTTAGTCCAGCTTTAGTCCAGTTTTAGTCCAGTTTTAGTCTAGTTTTTGTCTAGTTTTAGTCCAGCTTTAGTCCAGGTTTAGCCCAGTTTTAGTCCAGCTTTAGTCCAGTTTTAGTCCAGTTTTAGTCCAGTTTTAGTCCAGGTTTAGTCCAGTTTTAGTCCAGTTTTAGTCTAGTTTTAGTCCAGTTTTAGTGTAGTTTTAGTCCAGGTTTAGTCCAGTTTTAGTCCAGTTTTAGTCTAGTTTTAGTCCAGTTTTAGTGTAGTTTTAGTCCAGTTTTAGTCCAGCTTTAGTCCAGGTTTAGCCCAGTTTTAGTCCAGTTTTAGTCCAGGTTTAGTCCAGTTTTAGTCCAGTTTTAGTCCAGGTTTAGTCCAGTTTTAATCCAGGTTTAGTCCAGGTTTAGTCCAGGTTTAGTCCTGGTTTAGTCGTTGTTTAGTCCAGTTTTAGTCCAGGTTTAGTCCAGTTTTAGTCCAGTTTTAGTCTATCTTTAGTCCAGTTTTAGTCCAGGTTTAGTCCAGTTTTAGTCTAGTTTTAGCCCAGTTTTAGTCCAGCTTTATTCCGGGTTTAGTCCAGGTTTAGTCCAGGGTGAGTCCAGTTTTAGTCTACTTTTAGTCCAGTTTTAGTCCAGGTTTAGTCCAGTTTTAGTCCAGTTTTAGTCTACTTTTAGTCCAGGTTTAGTCCAGGTTTAGTCCAGTTTTAGTTCACCTTTAGTCCAGTTTTAGTCTAGGTTTAGTCTAGTTTTAGTCCACTTTTAGTCCAGTTTTAGTCCAGTTTTAGTCTATCTTTAGTCCAGTTTTAGTCCAGGTTTAGTCCAGTTTTAGTCTAGTTTTAGCCCAGTTTTAGTCCAGCTTTATTCCGGGTTTAGTCCAGGTTTAGTCCAGGGTGAGTCCAGTTTTAGTCTACTTTTAGTCCAGTTTTAGTCCAGGTTTAGTCCAGGTTTAGTCCAGTTTTAGTTCACCTTTAGTCCATCTTTAGTCCAGGTTTAGTCCAGCTTTAGTCTATCTTTAATCCAGTTTTAGTCCTGTTTTAGTCCAGGTTTAGTCCATCTTTAGTCCAGTTTTAGTCCAGGTTTAGTCCAGTTTTAGTCCAGTTTTAGTCTAGTTTTAGTCCAGTTTTAGTGTAGTTTTAGTCCAGTTTTAGTCCAGCTTTAGTCCAGGTTTAGCCCAGTTTTAGTCCAGTTTTAGTCCAGTTTTAGTCCAGGTTTAGTCCAGTTTTAGTCCAGGTTTAGTCCAGTTTTAGTCCAGGTTTAGCCCAGTTTTAGTCCAGTTTTAGTCCAGTTTTAGTCTAGTTTTAGTCCAGGTTTAGTCCAGTTTTAGTCCAGTTTTAGTCCAGTTTTAGTCCAGTTTTAGTCCAGTTTTAGTCTAGTTTTAGTCCAGGTTTAGTCCAGTTTTAGTCCAGGTTTAGTCCAGTTTTAGTCTAGTTTTAGTCCAGTTTTAGTCCAGTTTTAGTCCAGTTTTAGTCCAGTTTTAGTCCAGGTTTAGTCCAGTTTTAGTCCAGGGTGAGTCCAGTTTTAGTCTACTTTTAGTCCAGTTTTAGTCCAGGTTTAGTCCAGGTTTAGTCCAGTTTTAGTTCACCTTTAGTCCATCTTTAGTCCAGGTTTAGTCCAGCTTTAGTCTATCTTTAATCCAGTTTTAGTCCTGTTTTAGTCCAGGTTTAGTCCATCTTTAGTCCATCTTTAGTCCAGTTTTAGTCCAGGTTTAGTCCAGTTTTAGTCCAGTTTTAGTCTAGTTTTAGTCCAGTTTTAGTGTAGTTTTAGTCCAGTTTTAGTCCAGCTTTAGTCCAGGTTTAGCCCAGTTTTAGTCCAGTTTTAGTCCAGTTTTAGTCCAGGTTTAGTCCAGTTTTAGTCCAGGTTTAGTCCAGTTTTAGTCCAGGTTTAGCCCAGTTTTAGTCCAGTTTTAGTCCAGTTTTAGTCTAGTTTTAGTCCAGGTTTAGTCCAGTTTTAGTCCAGTTTTAGTCCAGTTTTAGTCTAGTTTTAGTTCAGGTTTAGCCCAGTTTTAGTCCAGTTTTAGTCCAGTTTTAGTCTAGTTTTAGTCCAGGTTTAGTCCAGTTTTAGTCCAGGTTTAGTCCAGTTTTAGTCTAGTTTTAGTCCAGTTTTAGTCCAGTTTTAGTCCAGTTTTAGTCCAGTTTTAGTCCAGTTTTAGTCCAGGTTTAGTCCAGGTTTAGTCCAGTTTTAGTCCAGTTTTAGTCCAGTTTTAGTCCAGGTTTAGTCCAGTTTTAGTCCAGTTTTAGTCCAGTTTTAGTCCAGTTTTAGTCCAGTTTTAGTCCAGGTTTAGTCTAGTTTTAGTCCAGTTTTAGTCCAGTTTTAGTCCAGTTTTAGTCCAGGTTTAGTCCAGGTTTAGTCCAGTTTTAGTCCAGTTTTAGTCTAGTTTTAGTCCAGGTTTAGTCCAGTTTTAGTCCAGGTTTAGTCCAGTTTTAGTCCAGGTTTAGTCCAGGTTTAGTCCAGGTTTAGTCCAGGTTTAGTCCACTTTTAGTCCAGGTTTAGTCCAGTTTTAGTCTAGTTTTAGTCCAGTTTTAGTCCAGGTTTAGCCCAGTTTTAGTCCAGTTTTAGTCCAGTTTTAGTCCAGGTTTAGTCCAGTTTTAGTCCAGGTTTAGTCCAGTTTTAGTCCAGGTTTAGCCCAGTTTTAGTCCAGTTTTAGTCCAGTTTTAGTCTAGTTTTAGTCCAGGTTTAGTCCAGTTTTAGTCCAGTTTTAGTCCAGTTTTAGTCTAGTTTTAGTTCAGGTTTAGCCCAGTTTTAGTCCAGTTTTAGTCCACCTTTAGTCCTGGTTTAGTTCTGGTTTAGTCCAGCTTTAGTCCATCTTTAGTCCAGGTTTAGTCCTGGTTTAGTCCAGTTTTAGTCCATCTTTAGTCCAGTTTTAGTCCAGTTTTAGTCTAGGTTTTGTCTAGTTTTAGTACTGTTTTAGTCCAGTTTTAGTCCAGGTTTAGTCCAGGTTTAGTCCAGCTTTAGTCCAGCTTTAGTCCAGTTTTAGTCCAGTTTTAGTCCAGGTTTAGTCCAGTTTTAGTCCAGTTTTAGTCTAGATTTAGTCTAGTTTTAGTCCTGTTTTAGTCCAGGTTTAGTCCATCTTTAGTTCAGGTTTAGTCCAGCTTTAGTCTATCTTTAATCCAGTTTTAGTCCTGTTTTAGTCCAGGTTTAGTCCAGGTTGAGTCCAGTTTTAGTCCTGTTTTAGTCCAGGTTTAGTCCATCTTTAGTCCATCTTTAGTCCAGTTTTAGTCCAGTTTTAGTCCAGGTTTAGTCCAGTTTTAGTCCAGGTTTAGCCCAGTTTTAGTCCAGTTTTAGTCCAGTTTTAGTCTAGTTTTAGTCCAGGTTTAGTCCAGTTTTAGTCCAGTTTTAGTCCAGTTTTAGTCTAGTTTTAGTTCAGGTTTAGCCCAGTTTTAGTCCAGTTTTAGTCCAGTTTTAGTCTAGTTTTAGTCCAGGTTTAGTCCAGTTTTAGTCCAGGTTTAGTCCAGTTTTAGTCTAGTTTTAGTCCAGTTTTAGTCCAGTTTTAGTCCAGTTTTAGTCCAGTTTTAGTCCAGTTTTAGTCTAGGTTTAGTCTAGTTTTAGTCCACTTTTAGTCCAGTTTTAGTCCAGTTTTAGTCTATCTTTAGTCCAGTTTTAGTCCAGGTTTAGTCCAGTTTTAGTCTAGTTTTAGCCCAGTTTTAGTCCAGCTTTATTCCGGGTTTAGTCCAGGTTTAGTCCAGGGTGAGTCCAGTTTTAGTCTACTTTTAGTCCAGTTTTAGTCCAGGTTTAGTCCAGGTTTAGTCCAGTTTTAGTTCACCTTTAGTCCATCTTTAGTCCAGGTTTAGTCCAGCTTTAGTCTATCTTTAATCCAGTTTTAGTCCTGTTTTAGTCCAGGTTTAGTCCATCTTTAGTCCAGTTTTAGTCCAGGTTTAGTCCAGTTTTAGTCCAGTTTTAGTCTAGTTTTAGTCCAGTTTTAGTGTAGTTTTAGTCCAGTTTTAGTCCAGCTTTAGTCCAGGTTTAGCCCAGTTTTAGTCCAGTTTTAGTCCAGTTTTAGTCCAGGTTTAGTCCAGTTTTAGTCCAGGTTTAGTCCAGTTTTAGTCCAGGTTTAGCCCAGTTTTAGTCCAGTTTTAGTCCAGTTTTAGTCTAGTTTTAGTCCAGGTTTAGTCCAGTTTTAGTCCAGTTTTAGTCCAGTTTTAGTCCAGTTTTAGTCCAGTTTTAGTCTAGTTTTAGTCCAGGTTTAGTCCAGTTTTAGTCCAGGTTTAGTCCAGTTTTAGTCTAGTTTTAGTCCAGTTTTAGTCCAGTTTTAGTCCAGTTTTAGTCCAGGTTTAGTCCAGGTTTAGTCCAGTTTTAGTTCACCTTTAGTCCATCTTTAGTCCAGGTTTAGTCCAGCTTTAGTCTATCTTTAATCCAGTTTTAGTCCTGTTTTAGTCCAGGTTTAGTCCATCTTTAGTCCATCTTTAGTCCAGTTTTAGTCCAGGTTTAGTCCAGTTTTAGTCCAGTTTTAGTCTAGTTTTAGTCCAGTTTTAGTGTAGTTTTAGTCCAGTTTTAGTCCAGCTTTAGTCCAGGTTTAGCCCAGTTTTAGTCCAGTTTTAGTCCAGTTTTAGTCCAGGTTTAGTCCAGTTTTAGTCCAGGTTTAGTCCAGTTTTAGTCCAGGTTTAGCCCAGTTTTAGTCCAGTTTTAGTCCAGTTTTAGTCTAGTTTTAGTCCAGGTTTAGTCCAGTTTTAGTCCAGTTTTAGTCCAGTTTTAGTCTAGTTTTAGTTCAGGTTTAGCCCAGTTTTAGTCCAGTTTTAGTCCAGTTTTAGTCTAGTTTTAGTCCAGGTTTAGTCCAGTTTTAGTCCAGGTTTAGTCCAGTTTTAGTCCAGTTTTAGTCCAGTTTTAGTCCAGTTTTAGTCCAGTTTTAGTCCAGTTTTAGTCCAGGTTTAGTCCAGGTTTAGTCCAGGTTTAGTCCAGTTTTAGTCCAGTTTTAGTCCAGTTTTAGTCCAGGTTTAGTCCAGTTTTAGTCCAGTTTTAGTCCAGTTTTAGTCCAGTTTTAGTCCAGTTTTAGTCCAGGTTTAGTCCAGGTTTAGTCCAGTTTTAGTCCAGGTTTAGTCCAGGTTTAGTCCAGTTTTAGTCCAGTTTTAGTCTAGTTTTAGTCCAGGTTTAGTCCAGTTTTAGTCCAGGTTTAGTCCAGTTTTAGTCCAGGTTTAGTCCAGGTTTAGTCCAGGTTTAGTCCAGGTTTAGTCCACTTTTAGTCCAGGTTTAGTCCAGTTTTAGTCTAGTTTTAGTCCAGTTTTAGTCCAGGTTTAGCCCAGTTTTAGTCCAGTTTTAGTCCAGTTTTAGTCCAGGTTTAGTCCAGTTTTAGTCCAGGTTTAGTCCAGTTTTAGTCCAGGTTTAGCCCAGTTTTAGTCCAGTTTTAGTCCAGTTTTAGTCTAGTTTTAGTCCAGGTTTAGTCCAGTTTTAGTCCAGTTTTAGTCCAGTTTTAGTCTAGTTTTAGTTCAGGTTTAGCCCAGTTTTAGTCCAGTTTTAGTCCACCTTTAGTCCTGGTTTAGTTCTGGTTTAGTCCAGCTTTAGTCCATCTTTAGTCCAGGTTTAGTCCTGGTTTAGTCCAGTTTTAGTCCATCTTTAGTCCAGTTTTAGTCCAGTTTTAGTCTAGGTTTTGTCTAGTTTTAGTACTGTTTTAGTCCAGTTTTAGTCCAGGTTTAGTCCAGGTTTAGTCCAGCTTTAGTCCAGCTTTAGTCCAGTTTTAGTCCAGTTTTAGTCCAGGTTTAGTCCAGTTTTAGTCCAGTTTTAGTCTAGATTTAGTCTAGTTTTAGTCCTGTTTTAGTCCAGGTTTAGTCCATCTTTAGTTCAGGTTTAGTCCAGCTTTAGTCTATCTTTAATCCAGTTTTAGTCCTGTTTTAGTCCAGGTTTAGTCCAGGTTGAGTCCAGTTTTAGTCCTGTTTTAGTCCAGGTTTAGTCCATCTTTAGTCCATCTTTAGTCCAGTTTTAGTCCAGTTTTAGTCCAGGTTTAGTCCAGTTTTAGTCCAGGTTTAGTCCAGTTTTAGTCCAGGTTTAGCCCAGTTTTAGTCCAGTTTTAGTCCAGTTTTAGTCTAGTTTTAGTCCAGTTTTAGTCCAGTTTTAGTCTAGTTTTAGTTCAGGTTTAGCCCAGTTTTAGTCCAGTTTTAGTCCAGTTTTAGTCTAGTTTTAGTCCAGGTTTAGTCCAGTTTTAGTCCAGGTTTAGTCCAGTTTTAGTCTAGTTTTAGTCCAGTTTTAGTCCAGTTTTAGTCCAGTTTTAGTCCAGTTTTAGTCCAGGTTTAGTCCAGTTTTAGTCCAGTTTTAGTCCAGTTTTAGTCCAGGTTTAGTCCAGTTTTAGTCCAGTTTTAGTCCAGTTTTAGTCCAGTTTTAGTCCAGTTTTAGTCCAGGTTTAGTCCAGTTTTAGTCTAGTTTTAGTCCAGTTTTAGTCCAGTTTTAGTCCAGGTTTAGTCCAGGTTGAGTCCAGTTTTAGTCCTGTTTTAGTCCAGGTTTAGTCCATCTTTAGTCCATCTTTAGTCCAGGTTTAGTCCAGGTTGAGTCCAGTTTTAGTCCAGGTTTAGTCCAGGTTTAGTCCAGGTTTAGTCCAGGTTTAGTCCACTTTTAGTCCAGGTTTAGTCCAGTTTTAGTCTAGTTTTAGTCCAGTTTTAGTCCAGGTTTAGCCCAGTTTTAGTCCAGTTTTAGTCCAGTTTTAGTCCAGGTTTAGTCCAGTTTTAGTCCAGGTTTAGTCCAGTTTTAGTCCAGGTTTAGCCCAGTTTTAGTCCAGTTTTAGTCCAGTTTTAGTCTAGTTTTAGTCCAGGTTTAGTCCAGTTTTAGTCCAGTTTTAGTCCAGTTTTAGTCTAGTTTTAGTTCAGGTTTAGCCCAGTTTTAGTCCAGTTTTAGTCCACCTTTAGTCCTGGTTTAGTTCTGGTTTAGTCCAGCTTTAGTCCATCTTTAGTCCAGGTTTAGTCCTGGTTTAGTCCAGTTTTAGTCCATCTTTAGTCCAGTTTTAGTCCAGTTTTAGTCTAGGTTTTGTCTAGTTTTAGTACTGTTTTAGTCCAGTTTTAGTCCAGGTTTAGTCCAGGTTTAGTCCAGCTTTAGTCCAGCTTTAGTCCAGTTTTAGTCCAGTTTTAGTCCAGGTTTAGTCCAGTTTTAGTCCAGTTTTAGTCTAGATTTAGTCTAGTTTTAGTCCTGTTTTAGTCCAGGTTTAGTCCATCTTTAGTTCAGGTTTAGTCCAGCTTTAGTCTATCTTTAATCCAGTTTTAGTCCTGTTTTAGTCCAGGTTTAGTCCAGGTTGAGTCCAGTTTTAGTCCTGTTTTAGTCCAGGTTTAGTCCATCTTTAGTCCATCTTTAGTCCAGTTTTAGTCCAGTTTTAGTCCAGGTTTAGTCCAGTTTTAGTCCAGGTTTAGTCCAGTTTTAGTCCAGGTTTAGCCCAGTTTTAGTCCAGTTTTAGTCCAGTTTTAGTCTAGTTTTAGTCCAGTTTTAGTCCAGTTTTAGTCTAGTTTTAGTTCAGGTTTAGCCCAGTTTTAGTCCAGTTTTAGTCCAGTTTTAGTCTAGTTTTAGTCCAGGTTTAGTCCAGTTTTAGTCCAGGTTTAGTCCAGTTTTAGTCTAGTTTTAGTCCAGTTTTAGTCCAGTTTTAGTCCAGTTTTAGTCCAGTTTTAGTCCAGGTTTAGTCCAGTTTTAGTCCAGTTTTAGTCCAGTTTTAGTCCAGGTTTAGTCCAGTTTTAGTCCAGTTTTAGTCCAGTTTTAGTCCAGTTTTAGTCCAGTTTTAGTCCAGGTTTAGTCCAGTTTTAGTCCAGTTTTAGTCCAGTTTTAGTCCAGTTTTAGTCCAGGTTTAGTCCAGGTTGAGTCCAGTTTTAGTCCTGTTTTAGTCCAGGTTTAGTCCATCTTTAGTCCATCTTTAGTCCAGGTTTAGTCCAGGTTGAGTCCAGTTTTAGTCCTGTTTTAGTCCAGGTTTAGTCCAGGTTGAGTCCAGTTTTAGTCCTGTTTTAGTCCAGGTTTAGTCCATCTTTAGTCCATCTTTAGTCCAGCTTTAGTCCAGTTTTAGTCCAGGTTTAGTCCAGTTTTAGTCCAGGTTTAGTCCAGTTTTAGTCCAGGTTTAGCCCAGTTTTAGTCCAGTTTTAGTCCAGTTTTAGTCTAGTTTTAGTCCAGGTTGAGTCCAGTTTTAGTCCTGTTTTAGTCCAGGTTTAGTCCATCTTTAGTCCATCTTTAGTCCAGCTTTAGTCCAGTTTTAGTCCAGTTTTAGTTCACCTTTAGTCTAGTTTTATTCCATCTTCAGACCTGTTTTGTGCTGTAAAAAGTGTTTCGTTTGTGCTGCTTTAGTTTTTTGGGGGGTCTGGCCCCAGTTTGACGTATAAAAGACTCGTTAATATCTCAAAAACTAAAGCAGCACAAACCAAACTTCTTGCAGCACAAACGAAGCACAAAGGATTGACAGAGTGTTTGTGTAGGTGTGCGTTTGATGGGGCCGACTGAACGACGGGTAAAAGGAGCTGTGGGCGGAGATGTTCCTCAAACACAACTCCAGCAGGCGTGTTTGTGACCAGCGAACATTAGAACATGACTCTCAGCTCACAGGGGTCCGTTTGGTGTAGTGTAGGACCTCTAAAGCCCGGGCGGAGGCTTCGGAGGACGAGCGCTCGTATTTATTAGCTTTAGCACGTTTGTGACACTTGAATTCGTTCAGACGTTTTGGACCTGTGCAGGTTTTCTGTGCTGTGAGTCGCTGATACTTTTGTACAAACCGAGGCCTCGTGACACAGGCCTGGACTTTTAATAAAACTTTTATATCAACACGGTTCTGCTTCTTTTCTATTCATTACTGGAGATTTCCCGTTTACATTTATGATTTAAAGGAGAATTAACGTCACCCATATCACTTTGGTGTCATACGGAGCACTTCCACTGATGTTTTAGTTTAGCGATCTTCTCGGGGCACATGTTTGTGGTCTCCAAATAACACAAACTTTAGCACTTTTCAAATCACAGAAGCTCAATGTCTTAGTCTACACTTTAGTTTGAGTCAAAAGTGCCTCTAATCTGAGATTTATCCATAGTTTCGAGTAGATGATTAGCCCAGTTTTAGCCCAGTTTTAGTCCAGGTTTAGCCCAGGTTTAGCACAGGTTTAGCACAGGTTTAGTCCAGTTTTAGTCCAGTTTTTGTCTAGTTTTAGTCCAGGTTTAGTCTAGTTTTAGTCCAGTTTTAGTCCTGTTTTTGTCTAGTTTTAGTCCAGTTTTAGCACAGGTTTAGTCCAGTTTTAGTCCAGTTTTAGTCTAGTTTTAGTCCAGCTTTAGTCCAGTTTTAGTCCAGGTTTAGCCCAGTTTTAGTCCAGCTTTAGTCCAGTTTTAGTCCAGTTTTAGTCTAGTTTTTGTCTAGTTTTAGTCCAGCTTTAGTCCAGGTTTAGCTCAGTTTTAGTCCAGCTTTAGTCCAGTTTTAGTCCAGTTTTATTCCAGTTTTAGTCCAGGTTTAGTCCAGTTTTAGTCCAGTTTTAGTCTAGTTTTAGTCCAGTTTTAGTGTAGTTTTAGTCCAGGTTTAGTCCAGTTTTAGTCCAGTTTTAGTCTAGTTTTAGTCCAGTTTTAGTGTAGTTTTAGTCCAGTTTTAGTCCAGCTTTAGTCCAGGTTTAGCCCAGTTTTAGTCCAGTTTTAGTCCAGGTTTAGTCCAGTTTTAGTCCAGTTTTAGTCCAGGTTTAGTCCAGTTTTAATCCAGGTTTAGTCCAGGTTTAGTCCAGGTTTAGTCCTGGTTTAGTCGTTGTTTAGTCCAGTTTTAGTCCAGGTTTAGTCCAGTTTTAGTCCAGTTTTAGTCTATCTTTAGTCCAGTTTTAGTCCAGGTTTAGTCCAGTTTTAGTCTAGTTTTAGCCCAGTTTTAGTCCAGCTTTATTCCGGGTTTAGTCCAGGTTTAGTCCAGGGTGAGTCCAGTTTTAGTCTACTTTTAGTCCAGTTTTAGTCCAGGTTTAGTCCAGTTTTAGTCCAGTTTTAGTCTACTTTTAGTCCAGGTTTAGTCCAGGTTTAGTCCAGTTTTAGTTCACCTTTAGTCCAGTTTTAGTCTAGGTTTAGTCTAGTTTTAGTCCACTTTTAGTCCAGTTTTAGTCCAGTTTTAGTCTATCTTTAGTCCAGTTTTAGTCCAGGTTTAGTCCAGTTTTAGTCTAGTTTTAGCCCAGTTTTAGTCCAGCTTTATTCCGGGTTTAGTCCA
>JAVJIX010000422.1:115000-194844 GCA_036785185.1 Paratrypauchen microcephalus | reverse complement strand
GTTCAGTCCTGAGTTCAGTCCTGGTTTAGTCCTGGTTCAGTCCTGGTTCAGTCCTGGTTTTAGACCTGGTTTAGACCTGGTTTAGTCCTGGTTCAGTCCTGGTTCAGTTCTGGTTTAGACCTGGTTTTAGTCCTGGTTCAGTCCTGGTTCAGTCCTGGTTTAGTCCTGGTTTAGTCCTGGTTTAGTCCTGGTTCAGTCCTGGTTTAGACCTGGTTTTAGTCCTGGTTCAGTCCTGGTTCAGTCCTGGTTTAGTCCTGGTTTAGTCCTGGTTTAGTCCTGGTTCAGTCCTGGTTCAGTCCTGGTTTAGTCCTGGTTCAGTCCTGGTTCAGTCCTGGTTTAGTCCTGGTTCAGTCCTGGTTCAGTCCTGGTTCAGTCCTGGTTTTAGTCCTGGTTTAGACCTGGTTTAGACCTGGTTCAGTCCTGGTTTAGTCCTGGTTTAGTCCTGGTTTAGTCCTGGTTCAGTCCTGGTTTAGTCCTGGTTTAGTCCTGGTTTTAGACCTGGTTTAGACCTGGTTCAGTCCTGGTTTAGTCCTGGTTTAGACCTGGTTCAGTCCTGGTTTAGTCCTGGTTTTAGACCTGGTTCAGTCCTGGTTTTAGTCCTAGTTCAGTCCTGGTTTAGTCCTGGTTTAGTCCTGCTTTAGTCCTGGTTCAGTCCTGGTTCAGTCCTGGTTTAGTCCTGGTTTAGTCCTGGTTTAGACCTGGTTCAGTCCTGGTTCAGTCCTGGTTTAGTCCTGGTTTAGTCCTGGTTTAGTCCTGGTTTAGTCCTGGTTCAGTCCTGGTTCAGTCCTGGTTCAGTCCTGGTTTAGTCCTGGTTCAGTCCTGGTTTAGTCCTGGTTTTAGACCTGGTTCAGTCCTGGTTCAGTCCTGGTTTAGTCCTGGTTCAGTCCTGGTTCAGTCCTGGTTCAGTCCTGGTTTTAGACCTGGTTTAGACCTGGTTTAGTCCTGGTTCAGTCCTGGTTCAGTTCTGGTTTAGACCTGGTTTTAGTCCTGGTTCAGTCCTGGTTCAGTCCTGGTTTAGTCCTGGTTTAGTCCTGGTTCAGTCCTGGTTTAGACCTGGTTTTAGTCCTGGTTCAGTCCTGGTTCAGTCCTGGTTTAGTCCTGGTTTTAGTCCTGGTTTAGTCCTGGTTCAGTCCTGGTTTAGTCCTGGTTTAGTCCTGGTTTAGACCTGGTTTAGACCTGGTTCAGTCCTGGTTTAGTCCTGGTTTAGACCTGGTTCAGTCCTGGTTTAGTCCTGGTTTAGTCCTGGTTTTAGACCTGGTTCAGTCCTGGTTTTAGTCCTAGTTCAGTCCTGGTTTAGTCCTGGTTTAGTCCTGCTTTAGTCCTGGTTCAGTCCTGGTTTAGTCCTGGTTTAGACCTGGTTCAGTCCTGGTTTAGTCCTGGTTCAGTCCTGGTTCAGTCCTGGTTTAGTCCTGGTTCAGTCCTGGTTCAGTCCTGGTTTAGTCCTGGTTCAGTCCTGGTTCAGTCTTGGTTTTAGACCTGGTTTAGACCTGGTTCAGTCCTGGTTCAGTCCTGGTTTAGTCCTGGTTTAGACCTGGTTCAGTCCTGGTTCAGTCCTGGTTCAGTCCTGGTTTAGTCCTGGTTTTAGACCTGGTTTTAGACCTGGTTCAGTCCTGGTTCAGTCCTGGTTTAGTCCTGGTTTTAGACCTGGTTTAGACCTGGTTCAGTCCTGGTTCAGTCCTGGTTTAGGCCTGGTTTAGGCCTGGTTTAGTCCTGGTTTAGTACTGGTTCAGTCCTGGTTCAGTCCTGGTTCAGTCCTGGTTTAGACCTGGTTTTAGTCCTGGTTCAGTCCTGGTTTAGTCCTGGTTTTAGACCTGGTTCAGTCCTGGTTCAGTCCTGGTTTAGTCCTGGTTCAGTCCTGGTTCAGTCCTGGTTCAGTCCTGGTTCAGTCCTGGTTTTAGACCTGGTTTAGACCTGGTTTAGTCCTGGTTCAGTCCTGGTTCAGTTCTGGTTTAGACCTGGTTTTAGTCCTGGTTCAGTCCTGGTTCAGTCCTGGTTTAGTCCTGGTTTAGTCCTGGTTTAGTCCTGGTTTAGTCCTGGTTCAGTCCTGGTTCAGTCCTGGTTTAGACCTGGTTTTAGTCCTGGTTCAGTCCTGGTTCAGTCCTGGTTTAGTCCTGGTTTAGTCCTGGTTCAGTCCTGGTTCAGTCCTGGTTTTAGACCTGGTTCAGTCCTGGTTTAGTCCTGGTTTAGTCCTGGTTTAGTCCTGGTTCAGTCCTGGTTTAGTCCTGGTTTAGTCCTGGTTTAGACCTGGTTTAGACCTGGTTCAGTCCTGGTTTAGTCCTGGTTTAGTCCTGGTTTTAGACCTGGTTCAGTCCTGGTTTTAGTCCTAGTTCAGTCCTGGTTTAGTCCTGGTTTAGTCCTGCTTTAGTCCTGGTTCAGTCCTGGTTTAGTCCTGGTTTAGACCTGGTTCAGTCCTGGTTTAGTCCTGGTTTTAGACCTGGTTCAGTCCTGGTTCAGTCCTGGTTCAGTCCTGGTTCAGTCCTGGTTTAGTCCTGGTTTAGTCCTGGTTCAGTCCTGGTTCAGTCCTGGTTTAGACCTGGTTTTAGTCCTGGTTCAGTCCTGGTTCAGTCCTGGTTTAGTCCTGATTTTAGACCTGGTTCAGTCCTGGTTCAGTCCTGGTTTAGTCCTGGTTTTAGACCTGGTTCAGTCCTGGTTTAGTCCTGGTTCAGTCCTGGTTCAGTCCTGGTTCAGTCCTGGTTCAGTCCTGGTTTAGTCCTGGTTTCGACCTGGTTCAGTCCTGGTTTTAGTCCTAGTTCAGTCCTGGTTTAGTCCTGGTTTAGTCCTGATTTAGTCCTGGTTCAGTCCTGGTTCAGTCCTGGTTTAGTCCTGGTTTAGTCCTGGTTTAGACCTGGTTCAGTCCTGGTTCAGTCCTGGTTTAGGCCTGGTTTAGTCCTGGTTTAGTCCTGGTTTAGTCCTGGTTTAGTCCTGGTTCAGTCCTGGTTCAGTCCTGGTTCAGTCCTGGTTTAGTCCTGGTTCAGTCCTGGTTTAGTCCTGGTTTTAGACCTGGTTCAGTCCTGGTTCAGTCCTGGTTCAGTCCTGGTTTAGTCCTGGTTCAGTCCTGGTTCAATCCTGGTTCAGTCCTGGTTTAGACCTGGTTCAGTCCTGGTTTTAGTCCTAGTTCAGTCCTGGTTTAGTTCTGGTTTAGTCCTGGTTTAGTCCTGGTTCAGTCCTGGTTCAGTCCTGGTTTAGTCCTGGTTTAGTCCTGGTTTAGACCTGGTTCAGTCCTGGTTCAGTCCTGGTTTAGGCCTGGTTTAGTCCTGGTTTAGTCCTGGTTCAGTCCTGGTTCAGTCCTGGTTCAGTCCTGGTTTAGTCCTGGTTCAGTCCTGGTTTAGTCCTGGTTTTAGACCTGGTTCAGTCCTGGTTCAGTCCTGGTTTAGTCCTGGTTCAGTCCTGGTTCAGTCCTGGTTTTAGACCTGGTTTAGACCTGGTTTAGTCCTGGTTCAGTCCTGGTTCAGTTCTGGTTTAGACCTGGTTTTAGTCCTGGTTCAGTCCTGGTTCAGTCCTGGTTTAGTCCTGGTTTAGTCCTGGTTTAGTCCTGGTTCAGTCCTGGTTTAGACCTGGTTTTAGTCCTGGTTCAGTCCTGGTTCAGTCCTGGTTTAGTCCTGGTTTAGTCCTGGTTTAGTCCTGGTTCAGTCCTGGTTCAGTCCTGGTTTAGTCCTGGTTCAGTCCTGGTTCAGTCCTGGTTTAGTCCTGGTTCAGTCCTGGTTCAGTCCTGGTTCAGTCCTGGTTTTAGTCCTGGTTTAGACCTGGTTTAGACCTGGTTCAGTCCTGGTTTAGTCCTGGTTTAGTCCTGGTTTAGTCCTGGTTCAGTCCTGGTTTAGTCCTGGTTTAGTCCTGGTTTAGACCTGGTTTAGACCTGGTTCAGTCCTGGTTTAGTCCTGGTTTAGACCTGGTTCAGTCCTGGTTTAGTCCTGGTTTTAGACCTGGTTCAGTCCTGGTTTTAGTCCTAGTTCAGTCCTGGTTTAGTCCTGGTTTAGTCCTGCTTTAGTCCTGGTTCAGTCCTGGTTCAGTCCTGGTTTAGTCCTGGTTTAGTCCTGGTTTAGACCTGGTTCAGTCCTGGTTCAGTCCTGGTTTAGGCCTGGTTTAGTCCTGGTTTAGTCCTGGTTTAGTCCTGGTTCAGTCCTGGTTCAGTCCTGGTTCAGTCCTGGTTTAGTCCTGGTTCAGTCCTGGTTTAGTCCTGGTTTTAGACCTGGTTCAGTCCTGGTTCAGTCCTGGTTTAGTCCTGGTTCAGTCCTGGTTCAGTCCTGGTTCAGTCCTGGTTTTAGACCTGGTTTAGACCTGGTTTAGTCCTGGTTCAGTCCTGGTTCAGTTCTGGTTTAGACCTGGTTTTAGTCCTGGTTCAGTCCTGGTTCAGTCCTGGTTTAGTCCTGGTTTAGTCCTGGTTCAGTCCTGGTTTAGACCTGGTTTTAGTCCTGGTTCAGTCCTGGTTCAGTCCTGGTTTAGTCCTGGTTTAGTCCTGGTTCAGTCCTGGTTTAGTCCTGGTTTAGTCCTGGTTTAGACCTGGTTTAGACCTGGTTCAGTCCTGGTTTAGTCCTGGTTTAGACCTGGTTCAGTCCTGGTTTAGTCCTGGTTTAGTCCTGGTTTTAGACCTGGTTCAGTCCTGGTTTTAGTCCTAGTTCAGTCCTGGTTTAGTCCTGGTTTAGTCCTGCTTTAGTCCTGGTTCAGTCCTGGTTTAGTCCTGGTTTAGACCTGGTTCAGTCCTGGTTTAGTCCTGGTTCAGTCCTGGTTCAGTCCTGGTTTAGTCCTGGTTCAGTCCTGGTTCAGGCCTGGTTTAGTCCTGGTTTAGTCCTGGTTCAGTCCTGGTTTAGACCTGGTTTAGACCTGGTTCAGTCCTGGTTCAGTCCTGGTTTAGTCCTGGTTTAGTCCTGGTTCAGTCCTGGTTCAGTCCTGGTTTAGTCCTGGTTTAGACCTGGTTTTAGACCTGGTTTTAGACCTGGTTCAGTCCTGGTTCAGTCCTGGTTTAGTCCTGGTTTTAGACCTGGTTTAGACCTGGTTCAGTCCTGGTTCAGTCCTGGTTTAGGCCTGGTTTAGGCCTGGTTTAGTCCTGGTTTAGTACTGGTTCAGTCCTGGTTCAGTCCTGGTTCAGTCCTGGTTTAGACCTGGTTTTAGTCCTGGTTCAGTCCTGGTTTAGTCCTGGTTTTAGACCTGGTTCAGTCCTGGTTCAGTCCTGGTTTAGTCCTGGTTCAGTCCTGGTTCAGTCCTGGTTCAGTCCTGGTTCAGTCCTGGTTTTAGACCTGGTTTAGACCTGGTTTAGTCCTGGTTCAGTCCTGGTTCAGTTCTGGTTTAGACCTGGTTTTAGTCCTGGTTCAGTCCTGGTTCAGTCCTGGTTTAGTCCTGGTTTAGTCCTGGTTTAGTCCTGGTTTAGTCCTGGTTCAGTCCTGGTTCAGTCCTGGTTTAGACCTGGTTTTAGTCCTGGTTCAGTCCTGGTTCAGTCCTGGTTTAGTCCTGGTTTAGTCCTGGTTCAGTCCTGGTTCAGTCCTGGTTTTAGACCTGGTTCAGTCCTGGTTTTAGTCCTGGTTTAGACCTGGTTTAGACCTGGTTCAGTCCTGGTTTAGTCCTGGTTTAGTCCTGGTTTAGTCCTGGTTCAGTCCTGGTTTAGTCCTGGTTTAGTCCTGGTTTAGACCTGGTTTAGACCTGGTTCAGTCCTGGTTTAGTCCTGGTTTAGTCCTGGTTTTAGACCTGGTTCAGTCCTGGTTTTAGTCCTAGTTCAGTCCTGGTTTAGTCCTGGTTTAGTCCTGCTTTAGTCCTGGTTCAGTCCTGGTTTAGTCCTGGTTTAGACCTGGTTCAGTCCTGGTTTAGTCCTGGTTTTAGACCTGGTTCAGTCCTGGTTCAGTCCTGGTTCAGTCCTGGTTCAGTCCTGGTTTAGTCCTGGTTTAGTCCTGGTTCAGTCCTGGTTCAGTCCTGGTTTAGACCTGGTTTTAGTCCTGGTTCAGTCCTGGTTCAGTCCTGGTTTAGTCCTGATTTTAGACCTGGTTCAGTCCTGGTTCAGTCCTGGTTTAGTCCTGGTTTTAGACCTGGTTCAGTCCTGGTTTAGTCCTGGTTCAGTCCTGGTTCAGTCCTGGTTCAGTCCTGGTTCAGTCCTGGTTTAGTCCTGGTTTCGACCTGGTTCAGTCCTGGTTTTAGTCCTAGTTCAGTCCTGGTTTAGTCCTGGTTTAGTCCTGATTTAGTCCTGGTTCAGTCCTGGTTCAGTCCTGGTTTAGTCCTGGTTTTAGTCCTGGTTTAGACCTGGTTCAGTCCTGGTTCAGTCCTGGTTTAGGCCTGGTTTAGTCCTGGTTTAGTCCTGGTTTAGTCCTGGTTCAGTCCTGGTTCAGTCCTGGTTCAGTCCTGGTTTAGTCCTGGTTCAGTCCTGGTTTAGTCCTGGTTTTAGACCTGGTTCAGTCCTGGTTCAGTCCTGGTTCAGTCCTGGTTTAGTCCTGGTTCAGTCCTGGTTCAATCCTGGTTCAGTCCTGGTTTAGACCTGGTTCAGTCCTGGTTTTAGTCCTAGTTCAGTCCTGGTTTAGTTCTGGTTTAGTCCTGCTTTAGTCCTGGTTCAGTCCTGGTTCAGTCCTGGTTTAGTCCTGGTTTAGTCCTGGTTTAGACCTGGTTTAGACCTGGTTTAGACCTGGTTCAGTCCTGGTTTAGTCCTGGTTTAGTCCTGGTTTAGTCCTGCTTTAGTCCTGCTTTAGTCCTGGTTCAGTCCTGGTTCAGTCCTGGTTCAGTCCTGGTTTAGTCCTGGTTTAGTCCTGGTTTAGACCTGGTTTAGACCTGGTTCAGTCCTGGTTTAGTCCTGGTTTAGTCCTGGTTCAGTCCTGGTTCAGTCCTGGTTCAGTCCTGGTTTTAGACCTGGTTTAGTCCTGGTTTAGTCCTGGTTCAGTTCTGGTTTAGACCTGGTTTTAGTCCTGGTTCAGTCCTGGTTCAGTCCTGGTTTAGTCTTGGTTTAGTCCTGGTTTAGTCCTGGTTCAGTCATGGTTTAGACCTGGTTTTAGTCCTGGTTCAGTCCTGGTTCAGTCCTGGTTTAGTCCTGGTTTAGTCCTGGTTTAGTCCTGGTTCAGTCCTGGTTCAGTCCTGGTTTAGTCCTGGTTCAGTCCTTGTTCAGTCCTGGTTTAGTCCTGGTTCAGTCCT
Source organism: Paratrypauchen microcephalus (assembly GCA_036785185.1). Taxonomy (NCBI): domain Eukaryota; kingdom Metazoa; phylum Chordata; class Actinopteri; order Gobiiformes; family Gobiidae; genus Paratrypauchen; species Paratrypauchen microcephalus. The sequence goes on along the minus strand of JAVJIX010000422.1, from coordinate 187,746 downwards.
GGTTTAGTCCTGGTTCAGTCCTGGTTCAGTCCTGGTTCAGTCCTGGTTTTAGTCCTGGTTTAGACCTGGTTTAGACCTGGTTCAGTCCTGGTTTAGTCCTGGTTTAGTCCTGGTTTAGTCCTGGTTCAGTCCTGGTTTAGTCCTGGTTTAGTCCTGGTTTAGACGTGGTTTAGACCTGGTTTAGTCCTGGTTTAGACCTGGTTCAGTCCTGGTTTAGTCCTGGTTTTAGACCTGGTTCAGTCCTGGTTTTAGTCCTAGTTCAGTCCTGGTTTAGTCCTGGTTTAGTCCTGCTTTAGTCCTGGTTCAGTCCTGGTTTAGTCCTGGTTTAGACCTGGTTCAGTCCTGGTTTAGTCCTGGTTCAGTCCTGGTTCAGTCCTGGTTTAGACCTGGTTTAGACCTGGTTTAGACCTGGTTCAGGCCTGGTTCAGGCCTGGTTTAGTCCTGGTTTAGTCCTGGTTTAGTCCTGGTTTAGACCTGGTTTTAGACCTGGTTTTAGACCTGGTTCAGTCCTGGTTCAGTCCTGGTTTAGTCCTGGTTTAGTCCTGGTTTAGACCTGGTTTTAGACCTGGTTCAGTCCTGGTTCAGTCCTGGTTCAGTCCTGGTTCAGTCCTGGTTTAGTCCTGGTTCAGTCCTGGTTCAGTCCTGGTTCAGTCCTGGTTCAGTCCTGGTTTAGTCCTGGTTTCGACCTGGTTCAGTCCTGGTTTTAGTCCTAGTTCAGTCCTGGTTTAGTCCTGGTTTAGTCCTGATTTAGTCCTGGTTCAGTCCTGGTTCAGTCCTGGTTTAGTCCTGGTTTAGTCCTGGTTTAGACCTGGTTCAGTCCTGGTTCAGTCCTGGTTTAGGCCTGGTTTAGTCCTGGTTTAGTCCTGGTTTAGTCCTGGTTCAGTCCTGGTTCAGTCCTGGTTCAGTCCTGGTTTAGTCCTGGTTCAGTCCTGGTTTAGTCCTGGTTTTAGACCTGGTTCAGTCCTGGTTCAGTCCTGGTTCAGTCCTGGTTTAGTCCTGGTTCAGTCCTGGTTCAATCCTGGTTCAGTCCTGGTTTAGACCTGGTTCAGTCCTGGTTTTAGTCCTAGTTCAGTCCTGGTTTAGTTCTGGTTTAGTCCTGCTTTAGTCCTGGTTCAGTCCTGGTTCAGTCCTGGTTTAGTCCTGGTTTAGTCCTGGTTTAGACCTGGTTTAGACCTGGTTCAGTCCTGGTTTAGTCCTGGTTTAGTCCTGGTTTAGTCCTGGTTTAGTCCTGCTTTAGTCCTGCTTTAGTCCTGGTTCAGTCCTGGTTCAGTCCTGGTTCAGTCCTGGTTTAGTCCTGGTTTAGTCCTGGTTTAGACCTGGTTTAGACCTGGTTCAGTCCTGGTTTAGTCCTGGTTTAGTCCTGGTTCAGTCCTGGTTCAGTCCTGGTTCAGTCCTGGTTTTAGACCTGGTTTAGTCCTGGTTTAGTCCTGGTTCAGTTCTGGTTTAGACCTGGTTTTAGTCCTGGTTCAGTCCTGGTTCAGTCCTGGTTTAGTCTTGGTTTAGTCCTGGTTTAGTCCTGGTTCAGTCATGGTTTAGACCTGGTTTTAGTCCTGGTTCAGTCCTGGTTCAGTCCTGGTTTAGTCCTGGTTTAGTCCTGGTTCAGTCCTGGTTTAGTCCTGGTTTAGTCCTGGTTTAGACGTGGTTTAGACCTGGTTTAGTCCTGGTTTAGACCTGGTTCAGTCCTGGTTTAGTCCTGGTTTTAGACCTGGTTCAGTCCTGGTTTTAGTCCTAGTTCAGTCCTGGTTTAGTCCTGGTTTAGTCCTGCTTTAGTCCTGGTTCAGTCCTGGTTTAGTCCTGGTTTAGACCTGGTTCAGTCCTGGTTTAGTCCTGGTTCAGTCCTGGTTCAGTCCTGGTTTAGACCTGGTTTAGACCTGGTTTAGACCTGGTTCAGGCCTGGTTCAGGCCTGGTTTAGTCCTGGTTTAGTCCTGGTTTAGTCCTGGTTTAGACCTGGTTTTAGACCTGGTTTTAGACCTGGTTCAGTCCTGGTTCAGTCCTGGTTTAGTCCTGGTTTAGTCCTGGTTTAGACCTGGTTTTAGACCTGGTTTTAGACCTGGTTCAGTCCTGGTTTAGTCCTGGTTTAGACCTGGTTCAGTCCTGGTTTAGTCCTGGTTTTAGACCTGGTTCAGTCCTGGTTTTAGTCCTAGTTCAGTCCTGGTTTAGTCCTGGTTTAGTCCTGCTTTAGTCCTGGTTCAGTCCTGGTTTAGTCCTGGTTTAGACCTGGTTCAGTCCTGGTTTAGTCCTGGTTCAGTCCTGGTTCAGTCCTGGTTTAGACCTGGTTTAGACCTGGTTTAGACCTGGTTCAGTCCTGGTTCAGGCCTGGTTTAGTCCTGGTTTAGTCCTGGTTTAGTCCTGGTTTAGACCTGGTTTTAGACCTGGTTTTAGACCTGGTTCAGTCCTGGTTCAGTCCTGGTTTAGTCCTGGTTTAGTCCTGGTTTAGACCTGGTTTTAGACCTGGTTTTAGACCTGGTTCAGTCCTGGTTCAGTCCTGGTTTAGTCCTGGTTTAGTCCTGGTTTAGTCCTGGTTTAGACCTGGTTTTAGACCTGGTTCAGTCCTGGTTCAGTCCTGGTTTAGTCCTGGTTTTAGACCTGGTTTAGACCTGGTTCAGTCCTGGTTCAGTCCTGGTTTAGGCCTGGTTTAGTCCTGGTTTAGTCCTGGTTTAGTCCTGGTTCAGTCCTGGTTCAGTCCTGGTTCAGTTCTGGTTTAGACCTGGTTTTAGTCCTGGTTCAGTCCTGGTTCAGTCCTGGTTCAGTCCTGGTTTAGTCCTGGTTTTAGACCTGGTTCAGTCCTGGTTCAGTCCTGGTTCAGTCCTGGTTTTAGACCTGGTTTAGACCTGGTTTAGTCCTGGTTCAGTCCTGGTTCAGTTCTGGTTTAGACCTGGTTTTAGTCCTGGTTCAGTCCTGGTTCAGTCCTGGTTTAGTCCTGGTTTAGTCCTGGTTTAGTCCTGGTTCAGTCCTGGTTTAGTCCTGGTTTAGTCCTGGTTCAGTCCTGGTTTAGTCCTGGTTTAGTCCTGGTTCAGTCCTGGTTTAGACCTGGTTTTAGACCTGGTTTAGACCTGGTTCAGACCTGTTTTAGTCCTGGTTTTAGTCCTGGTTTAGACCTGGTTTAGACCTGGTTCAGTCCTGGTTTAGTCCTGGTTCAGTCCTGGTTCAGTCCTGGTTTAGTCCTGGTTTAGTCCTGGTTTAGACCTGGTTTAGACCTGGTTCAGTCCTGGTTTAGTCCTGGTTTAGTCCTGGTTTTAGACCTGGTTCAGTCCTGGTTTTAGTCCTAGTTCAGTCCTGGTTTAGTCCTGCTTTAGTCCTGGTTCAGTCCTGGTTTAGTCCTGGTTTAGACCTGGTTCAGTCCTGGTTTAGTCCTGGTTCAGTCCTAGTTCAGTCCTGGTTTAGTCCTGGTTTAGTCCTGCTTTAGTCCTGGTTCAGTCCTGGTTCAGTCCTGGTTTAGTCCTGGTTCAGTCCTGGTTCAGTCCTGGTTCAGTCCTGGTTCAGTCCTGGTTTAGTCCTGGTTCAGTCCTGGTTTAGTCCTGGTTTAGTCCTGGTTTAGACCTGGTTCAGTCCTGGTTCAGTCCTGGTTTAGTCCTGCTTTAGTCCTGGTTCAGTCCTGGTTCAGTCCTGGTTTAGTCCTGGTTCAGTCCTGGTTCAGTCCTGGTTCAGTCCTGGTTTAGTCCTGGTTTAGTCCTGGTTTAGTCCTGGTTTAGACCTGGTTCAGTCCTGGTTCAGTCCTGGTTTAGTCCTGGTTTAGTCCTGGTTCAGTCCTGGTTCAGTCCTGGTTTAGTCCTGGTTTAGACCTGGTTTTAGACCTGGTTTTAGACCTGGTTCAGTCCTGGTTTAGACCTGGTTTAGACCTGGTTCAGTCCTGGTTTAGTCCTGGTTTAGTCCTGGTTCAGTCCTGGTTTAGTCCTGGTTTAGTCCTGGTTTAGTCCTGGTTTAGACCTGGTTCAGTCCTGGTTTAGTCCTGGTTTAGTCCTGGTTTTAGACCTGGTTCAGTCCTGGTTTTAGTCCTGGTTTAGTCCTGGTTTAGTCCTGGTTTAGTCCTGCTTTAGTCCTGGTTCAGTCCTGGTTTAGTCCTGGTTTAGTCCTGGTTTAGACCTGGTTCAGTCCTGGTTTAGTCCTGGTTCAGTCCTGGTTCAGTCCTGGTTTAGTCCTGGTTCAGGCCTGGTTCAGTCCTGGTTTAGTCCTGGTTTAGTCCTGGTTTAGACCTGGTTCAGTCCTGGTTCAGTCCTGGTTTAGTCCTGGTTCAGTCCTGGTTCAGTCCTGGTTCAGTCCTGGTTTAGTCCTGGTTTAGACCTGGTTTTAGACCTGGTTCAGTCCTGGTTCAGTCCTGGTTTAGTCCTGGTTTTAGACCTGGTTTAGACCTGGTTCAGTCCTAGTTCAGTCCTGGTTTAGTCCTGGTTCAGTCCTGGTTTAGTCCTGGTTCAGTCCTGGTTCAGTCCTGGTTTAGTCCTGGTTCAGTCCTGGTTTAGTCCTGGTTTAGTCCTGGTTTAGACCTGGTTCAGTCCTGGTTCAGTCCTGGTTTAGTCCTGCTTTAGTCCTGGTTCAGTCCTGGTTCAGTCCTGGTTTAGTCCTGCTTCAGTCCTGGTTCAGTCCTGGTTCAGTCCTGGTTTAGTCCTGGTTTAGACCTGGTTCAGTCCTGGTTCAGTCCTGGTTTAGACCTGGTTTTAGACCTGGTTCAGTCCTGGTTCAGTCCTGGTTTAGACCTGGTTTTAGACCTGGTTTAGACCTGGTTCAGTCCTGGTCTAGTCCATATATGGATTATGGCAGTATCGCCCGGGTCTCGCGCGCACATCAAACAACACGTAGCGCGAGTGAGGCCGTGACACTATCTGCACGTGTGGGAACAGGGCCGCCCGCCGCCTCTCCACAGATCTGACAGGCTCTGAATGGAGTCAGAGACGGACGAAGACGCGTTCACGGAAGTAGCGCCCTCCCTCCCTCCCGCCGGAGCTGTGCGCCCGCGCGGGGAAAAGCGCGCGCAAAGCGGGCACAAATGCACCACTGTCTGCCTCCCTCGTGTCTAAGAAATGGATCAATCACTGTCCCTGTCTGATGTCTGCCTGCCGCAACCCCAAACACACAAGCACACACAAGCACACAAGCACTAAAAGCTCTAAGCACTGGGACCTCACCCTAGCCCCGCCCACATTTAGAGGAAATAAGCACGACCGATGTCCCGCCCTCCAGAGCCATATACCACATCGTGATTGGTTCATTCTGCGTCGCACACAAGAAATGAAATTCATATTAACCTTGCGGGCCTCACTTATATTAATCTTTCATATTAAGACGAGGGCCGCAAATTATCGTCCCGGGGGCCGCAGTTGGCCCGCGGGCCGCGTGCCTGAGACCATTGGTGTAGAGGCACGTTTACGCACCCTCTCTCGCCCCCTGGTGGTACGGGCGAGAATCTTCAACACCAATGTCTTCTGTGCGTACGTAGTAAACAAAACAAAAAAACATTGAGTGAGAGGGTGAGTCCAAACTTGACTGGTATTGTATGTCTCAAAACAAAATTATGAATAGCAGATCTGCAATAGGTCATGCACCTCTCTGTTGTAACTCAATGCCTCAAAAACACCATTCATTTGCATTTTTCCTTTTACATTTGAGCTCCTGTTTGAAAAGACAGTCTGCTCTTTAGAGAAGTCATGAGGAGAAAGGAAGTGTGGCTCAGCTGTTTGTGCTAAAATATCAGGTCTATTAAGTAAAAAACAAAACAAAACTCTCCCCTCTTCACTCTTAGTATCACCACAGCTGTGTCCACTCTGTGCAAATACAGATTGACTGTAAATGTTTGGAGAGATTTTAGTCTAATGTTAAAATTGACAAAAAGTAATATGTTTTTAATATAGTGAAAAGTCTTCAAAATGTCACCCATAACTGGAAGTTGAACTCCACGCAAAGCTGAAATCCATCCTGTATTCTGATATAATCAGCGATGGAAGCATAGACTGTAGTATATAAATGGACATAGCTAAAGAACTAGCCACTGCATTACATATAGGAAGTTCTCATGTGGGCTATTTCTCTCCGATTCTATGTTTTTGGTTTCTCACTTTTGAAGCAGGTCTCCTCTTTACACAAGGCTCAAATGCCCAAATTCAAGCTCACCTGGAGAGTTCCTGTTTTTGCTGTGTCACACGTGGCCACCATATGTTCCTAAAATTCAACTCAAAACTATTCCAAACTTTTCCTTAACTTACCTTCTCCTCTGACACCTCTTCACTTAAAGGTGCACTGTGTAACTTGTCAGGTGGAGAGCCTGTCACTTGTTTCCATGAAGATGTGCCTAAAATGTTCCACAGTATGGCCATAAACTTATGTTCCATGGAGACTTGCAAGGCAAATTACAAGTTAGATTTTTGGAGAGGCAAAAAGTTAAAAGTTTTTTTAAGATATGTTTGAACAATAAAATATACCTGGAGTTAAATGAATGCAAGACACATTATTTTAATGTGGAATTGCCCACATTAAACTAATCTTGTTTAATCATGTGGTTGCAGGCCACCTCCAGAAAAGTTACACAATGCACCTTTAAGCCATAATTAACCTGTACAGATATCAGATGACCTATTGTACAGGCAGATGATACTATTACTGTTTTTACATATACATTAGTAGGGGTCAAAAGGGGGATTTTCTATAGTTCCTGAATGGTAGCCAGACGGAGAGCCCCCCATGAATCAAAAGATGTCGCCAAAAGGAACAACAGTGGTTTTGTTGAAATTATGGGCCCAGTCAGTCATGTGCAGATGGTATCTTTGTATGAAGTGGAGGTCTGTCTCATCACTACAGCCTCTGTGCACAGCTCCCATTGACCTGGAAGACAAAATCAAGTGTATGTTTTTCAGTACAAATCCAGACTACACTGAATGGGGCTGTTGTCAATCTGAGGGAAACCAAAAAAATATGCAATCATCATTTAAAGATTATTTATGTAAATTTTTGGGGAAGGAATTCACAGTATAACAATAAATATATCCATCTTGTATTTATTTCATTAGATGTGTTTTTATTACTCAAAAGTACTTTTAAAAACCTAGTGTGAGTCAGTGAGTGAGTGAGTGTGAGTTTGCCTCTCACAGATCTGACAAGCAGTTGGTGGACCCTGCTGAGAAGTTGCGCAGTGCACCTTTAAAATAATAATGTGAAATCATATTGTATATTGATCAATGAAGTATTATAGTATCGATTATAAAGGCAAACTGCAGTGTTTATGAGTTATTATGAGTATCCATAGCTACAAAGACTTAATTCATATACACATACATAAAACATAATAATGAATCAAGCTTAGTAACTACTTAATTAAGAAGTATTAATTATCTATTGGTTCATTATGAATTAAGTCTTTCTTCATGTTTAATAAAGGTTAATTAAAGTTTAGTGCTACCGAACTAGATGATAGATGATGGGAAGGATGTCTGTGAGACTGTAACGGCCACGCCGCAAACAAAAACCGTAGGAAACAGCGACACCCAGTGGACACTTTATATACTTACTAAAAATAAATAAAATAAAAATCTATGTTATAATGTTGTTTCCCTATCAAATACACACCAGGAGTTGTGTTTTATTTCATTCACACATGTTTAACACATAAACCATGCATTTCCTCTCTCAGACTGAAAACTTTGCTCCACCTTGATGTCATATGGTGATACAGGAAGTGCTCCATACACCTTCACTAGAACCATTTGGAAGATTTCAGCCCTGGAATTGCCAATCTCTACAAGGTAGCTGTTAACTTGAAAACTACCTCTTCATGGCATCGCAACATTTTGAGCTTTGGAGATATAGACAGATTAGTAATGTAGAATTAGTCAGACAGGTGTGAATGAAACAAAACACAACTCCAGGTATGTTGTTGAGGATGTAACAATATTATAACATGCCTTAAAGCTCACAAGAGTCAATTTTGTATACTACAGTATACTTTAGAGGTTAGTCCAGTTGCCAGGTGTAATCAGGGTTGAGTCTGGCCTTGCCCTAGAGGTTCATACAATGATGTGATGTGATATGTATGAGAATTAAATGATACACTCACCATTTAGAATAGTTGGAATGATCTGTTAAATGCAATGCTGTCCAGTTGTTCAAGCATTGGACCACCATTATCAGGTGTAATCAAAGTGCATGGGTGGTCCTGCATACAACTACAATTTATTGTGATACTTTTTTACTCCTACATTATTGTTGTGCTATTGTCCAATGCCTTTCTTATTGTTTATTATAACACAAAACTACTACTACTACTACTACTACTACTACTACTACTACTACTACTACTACTACTAATAATAATAATAATAATAATAATAATAATAATAATAATACTAATAATAATAATAATAATAATAAACATGATTTATTGAAATGAGATTATGGTTGACACAAAATACAGTTTGATGCAGCAGTTAACAGTACCTGGAGTCAGTTTTGGTCACACATCAAATCACAGGGTACCACTTTAATTTAAACCACAGGAATAGGATAGAAATAGTATTGTAATTAAACATGTAATTCTTTATTTCAAGGTGATCTGATTAATCCTAACCTCAACTATGGACCCTTAAAGGTACACTGTGTATCTTTTTGGAGAAGGGTCCGCCACCTGCTTGTCTCCTTGGTGATGTTATGGCTTTGCCTGTAATGTTTAACAGTAAGGAATTAAATCTAGCATTTACAGGTATTTCTATTGGCCCAAAAATACCTTGAAGACATGCATTTCCACAGATCTGACAAATAATAACTTAACTTGTCCCCTTGGAGACATTATGGGTTAATGCTGTACTGGGGAGAATTCTGGGCAAAGCAATAATATCTTTACAGAGAAAAACAGGTGGCGGACCCTCCACCTGAAAAGTTACGCAGTGAACGTTTGCTAAGTACATTGTCCCTATTGGTGTTATTACTGTGCGGTACAATGATGTGTGACATAGATAGGCCTATAAGATACAGCTTTCTGTACAATGAGAGATAAGGTTCACTTCAGTATTTGAAGCATAAATAGAGCAATAAGTCAAAGCCTCACAGTGCAAAAAGTTTTTATCTTTCATTAAAATACAACCACAAAAGCAAAAAAGGCAAGAGCAAAAAATTACAATTTAAATAAGGCTTTTCCTTCTGGTGAACTTGATATGAAATTTTAAGTAAATTTGAATAAACAACTGCAATAACAATGTGAAATGCAGATAAAAACAGCCCCCAGCACACAACAACTTTGAACTTTTTAATACATGGTAAATTTTAGCTTATATAGCAGAATGAAGGCAAACAATTTTTACTCCATTGTCATAGCAACAGCTGTTTGATGTGCTAATAATATAATGGGAGTTTCCTACTAAAAGCTTGCCGTCAATCAAGCAGAAAGCCCCGCCCATATTTCCAAATATGGATGCATGGCTACGTCCCTGAGCTACTGTTACTACGTTATACAAACTAAACATCACTCCCATTAAAACAACAATGTTATCTGAGGTAAACTTGGCATGGTGGCGGAGTAGTTAGCATTCATGTTTCACAGCAAGAAGGTTCCTTTCTGTGTGGAGTTTGCATGTTCTCCCCGTGTCTGGGTGGGTTTCCTCCGGACACTCCGGTTTCCCCCATCAACCCAAAACATGCACCATAAGTAAATCCTCCAGCTTGAAGATGGTCCCCGAGTGCAGTAATGTGCTGTCCACTGCTCCTAATAATAAGGATAACAATTTCTCCTGTGTGAGATCAATAAAGTCATAAAAAATAAATAAATAAATAAACATTTGTCTTTCTGAAATTCAAAATGGTACAGTAACGCTCAAGATCATTTATTTATATGTTCTGTGAAGACTGCTTTGAGATTCGGTTGTTTCTTTTCTCAAACTTTCCCTGAGTCTATTGAAAGTCTTCACACAGAGTTAAGCTTTTGGCATGTTTCTTCTGTTTGATGCAGTTCTGCTAATATGAGATGATGCTTTACAATCATACGCCTAAGTACATAAATGAACAATGATGTAAACTAGCTTTCTTGAAGAGTTACAAGTTGTTTTTTCATTTTATACATAGGCCATTTTATACAAGTTTCCTAACTGTTTTTATATCCTGGAAGCTATAACTTTAATAATGTATTTCCAGACTCGTATCATCCTAATTTTTCACCACACTGACTTTATAAGAGCTTCTCACAGGCTCAGAGTCAAAGATTTGCTGTCATGATAAAGCAACTAGCATGCCAACAGTGCACTTCCTGGTTCTTGGATGACAAAATGCTTTATATTAAGATGTAGACAGTGATCTTATTTTGACCTTAAGAGCTGCTTTAAAATATAGATAAGTAGGTGTAGTTGGGCTTGTAGTTCAGACTTCACTAACCCAAACCAGGGTCATAATTGCAATTTAAAGGGCCCATATTACGTTATTTTTTAATCTATGTTATAATGTTGTTTTCTCATCAAAAACATACCTAAAGTTGTGTTTTGTTTGATTCACGTATGTTTAATACACAAACCCTGCATATTCAGCTTTGTAAATGCCATTCTCTACAGAACAAAAGGTAAAACGTAGCTGTTAACTTGAAAACTACCACTACATGACATCACAAAGTGGAACGGAGCATTTTGATCTCTGGAGATACAGGCAGATGCAGGCAGGGCCGGCCCAAGGCATAAGCGAACTAAGCGGCCGCTTAGGGCCCCCACGCCACCAGGGGGCCCCCAAGACCAGTTCGAATGGCCACCTGCTAAAATATTTTTCTTCTGTATGGATTAATTCTTCATCAAGACAGCAAATGTAGCGCGACCGGTAGACCGGTGAAGATTGTGGTAGTGTGATCAAGTTAGTCAAAGTATAAGAGGAGATAGACGGTTGGATTAGCATTATAGTTTAGTAAAATGAATCGAGGAGGAGGTACTAAATCTACACCTGCACCAGGTTGCAGGACGGCTGTGACTGTCCGGTGTGCAGTGAGGCGCCTGAAGACCTCCTCCACCTGGTCGCCCGGTGTCCTGTCGTGCGGCGGTTCTGGACCAGACTGGTGGACCTCCTCGCTCAGAGGCTGACGTTGAGGCTCCCACCGCCGGTGGCCCATGGGATCGATGACCCCGACCTATGGTTCTGCCTATTCGGTCCTGTCCGACAGGTCCGACCCCAGGGGCCGGACACTGCCATGGTCAACTGGGACGCCGCCCGCCTCGTCCTGTCCATGGCCAGATATTCTATCTTCGTAGCACGACACCACCACCTCCACGGCGGCCGTGCAGCAGAGCACTGGCCCCTCTTCACAGCGCTCCTTCGCGCCCACGTTCACCACCTTCACTCCGCAAGAGAAACTGAGTTTTGCAACACCTTCACCCCAGACAATACGCTTTTCTCCATCTCCCGAACTGGCTCCCCTCGGTTGGACTTCTGATCCCGTGCCCACATCCCCCGATGTGTCTTCTAAGTGCTTTGCGAATGTTATTGTGGTGTTAAAATATGTATTATTATGTACCTGAAGTATGTGTTATTATGTACCTTGAAATAATAAAAGATAAAAAAAATAATAACACAAGGGAGGAGCGGAGAAAAAGAGGGAAAAATTGAAGAGAGCACTGCTGTCGGGGGGCGAAAAATGTGTCGAACCTGGACACAGACGACGTTATCGATCGGGTTGCAGACTCGCGGGTTGCGGATCGCACTTCGCATGAAAGTAAGACACTTTTTGTTTTTAATTATGGCAGGGTTGAGCATTGATTTCCATGATTTTAATGTAGTTGTTTAATGCATTGGGCTGACGTCTGCCGCTGTTACCTGATGTGCTTTGTGTGTGTAGCCCGCTGTTATGCTCAGTCAAAATATCCCGCGCACAGACTGGAGTTTTTCGCACTTAAGTGGGCAGTGTGCGATAAGTTCCACCACTGGTTGAGAGGTCATCAGTTCACTGTGTGGACGGACAATAATCCTTTAACTTATAAATTTATATATATATATAATATAACTTATATATATGTCCTGAGGAGCCGGACCGTGTCCTGAGGAGCCGGACCGTGTCCTAAGGAGCCGCTCCGTGTCCTGAGGAGCCGCTCCGTGTCCTGAGGAGCCGCACCGTGTCCTGAGGAGCCGCTCCGTGTCCTGAGGAGCCGCTCCGTGTCCCGAGGAGCCGCACCGTGTCCCGAGGAACAGCATCGTGTTCTGAGGAACAGCACCGTGTCCTGAGGAGCTCCTCTGGGTCCTGAGGGGCCGCACCGGTGCTGCTCCGTGTCCTGAGGAGTCGCACCGGTGCTGCTCCGTGTCCTGAGGAGTCGCACCGGTGCTGCTCCGTGTCCTGAGGGGTTGCACCGGTGCTGCTCCATGTCCTGAGGAGCTGCTCTGTGTCCTGAGGAACTGCACCGTGTCCTGAGGAACCGTACTGTGTCCTGAGGAGCTGCTGAGGAGCTGCACCGTGTCCTGAGGAACTGCACCATGTCCTGAGGAGCCGTACTGTGTCCTGAGGAACCGCACCGGTACTGCTCTGTGTCCTGAGGAGCCACACCGTGTCCTGAGGAGCTGCCAACTTCAGAATGTCATTCAAGTGCTTGTGTGTTCGCTTTGAGCACAGCTTTGTTTAATTAATTTTCATTACTGAGAAAACCTGCTCACAAAGACAGGTAGTCCTGAACATGCAAAGCAGAAAAGAGGCACAGAAAATTACCAATATTTTAAAATTACAATTTTATTAAAATATTTTAAGAGAAAATTAAAATATAATAAGAATATTTGAATAGAAAATCATCCGAGGGCCAAATTAAAGGTCTTGGAGGCCCAGATCCGGCCCCCGAGCCACATGTTTGACACCCCTGCTCTAAATGCTGTAGCCTGTAAGTGCCACATGAACGATGGAAGTGTAGGCTACAATCACAGGAGTGACAGTCGGGTTTTTACTTGGAGTTTGTAGCACCAATAAAAACGTTTGACATGAATATTTAAAAATCTAAAAAACATGCACAAAGGTGGAAATGAGCTCTAGTGGTACAACCTGGCACAGTTAGGGCACAGTGGCACAGGGTTAGGGCACAGTGCATCTCTCCTGTTAAGGTGAATGTACACTGTGCGCTGTCCCTGTCTCATAAATAAATCAATAAATAAAATAAAAGTCCTTCTACTAGAGCAGTGCAGTGACAGTGTGACAGTCGTTATCTCCAGTGAAGCTTTTAGTTTCTTAAAGGGCCCATATTATGCAACACTGACTCTTGACATTGAGTTTTAAACCAGGTTTTAATGTTGTTACCTCGTTACAAACAGACCTGGAGTGGTGTTTTGTTTCATTCACTCATGTTTAAGTAACTCTTTATTATTAAGCTGTCTACATGTCCAATGCTCCAAATGCTCTGTTCCACCTTGTGGTGGCCACTAGATGGTGCAATTTAGCAAAAAAACATAAGACCAAACCAGTCAAATACAGCAACATAACAAGTAGAGATAGGCAATGCCAGGGATGAAATGATCCAAATGATTCTAGTGAAGGTGTGTGGAGTTTAAAAACACAGTGGAGCACTTCCTGTATCACCACATGACATCACAAGGTGGAACAGAGTGTTTTCTGTTTAAGAACAAAAGTCCAGGTGTGTTTCTGATGAGAAAACATTAGAATAGAGATCATAAATTAGTCTAATATGAGCCCTTTTAGGCCATAAGGTGAACCACGAAGTCTTTCAGAAATTGAATTCCACTCTGCCGTTTCCGAACTACACAATCTCCATCCAGATCATAAAAACGTTATGTGAAACTTACAGCAAAACGTTCTTGTCACAAAATCCTGTAAATTTTTCATGCCAAAAGATTTTATAAAGAACTATTTTCTTCAGGGGTTAGTAATACTTTGGTTCGTGAGAGGTGCCACGGTCTGCACGTGATCCGGCTATAACAATACGGTAGCTGCATTTGATAAACACAGACGCATCACGGAAGCAATGAGAGACACCGAGTAGTACCAATGAAGAGGGAAAACTCACCAAAAAAGTGCAAGACAGACACAAATTTTGGGACATAAGCACTGCTGTTGTGGGTTCCACATGCTACCGGAAGTTTATCGTCAAGGTTGCAATAGAAAGAGCGGAAAGGCATCTCGTGTGTGTGAGAGAGAAGACCAGATACAGAAAACCCCTCAACAAGCGAGGCCATCCCCTCCACATCATCGGACCAGACGACCCCGAGTCCAAAGAAACTTAGATCCAGTTCAGGCCTGCCCATCTCGAGCTCTGGCCCCATCCTTCCTGCCCTGTGCATAATATGCAAGAGAATGTCAAAATTCATCGTTAAGGCAGGAAAACGACAAAGAGAAGCTCTGTCAAAGGCAGAAACTTTTAACTGCAGGTAAGCAAAAATGTATCCCATCCCCCATTCCATTCCCCATCCCATCCCCCTCAACACACACACACAAACACACACACACACACACACACACACAGAATTAGAAGGTACTTTGTTAAAATGGAAATGGTTTTATAACAAAAAGTCCATATTATCATTCAATAATTCAATAATGCACAGGAAAATATGTTATCACACACAGTCTTGGTTTAGTCCTGGTTTAGTCTTGGTTTAGACCTGGTTTAGTTTTGGTTTAGTCCTGGTTTAGTCCCGGTTTAGTCCTGGTTTAGACCCGGTATAGATCTGGTTTAGTCTTGGCTTAGTCCTCGTTTAGACCTGGGTTAGTCCTAGTTTAGACCTGGTTTAGTGCTGGTTTAATCCTGTTTTAGACCTGGTTTAGTCCTGGTTTAGTCCTGGTTTAGACCTGGTTTAGTCTTGGCTTAGTCCTGGTTTAGTCCCAGTTTAATCCTGGTTTAGACCCCGTTTAGTCCTGGTTTAGTCGTCTTAGTCCTGGTTTAGACCTGGTTTAGTCCTGGTTTAGTCCCGGTTTAGTCCTGGCTTAGTCCTGGTTTAGACCTGGTTTAATCCTGGCTTAGTCTTGATTTAGACCTGGTTTAGTTTTGGTTTAGTCCTGGTTTAGACCTGGTTCAGTCCTGGTTTAGTGCCGGGTTAGTCCTGGCTTAGTCCTGGTTTAGACCTGGTTTAGTCCTGGTTTAGACCTGGTTTAGTCCTGTTTTAGTCCTGGCTTAGTCTTGGTTTAGACCTGGTTTAGTTTTGGTTTAGTCCTGGTTTAGTCCCGGTTTAGTCCTGGTTTAGACCCGGTTTAGATCTGGTTTAGTCTTGGCTTAGTCCTGGTTTAGACCTGGTTTAGTCCTGGTTTAGACCTGGTTTAGTCCTGGTTTAGTGCCGGGTTAGTCCCGGTTTAGTCCTGGTTTAGACCTGTTTTAGTCTTGGCTTAGTCTTGGTTTATTCCTGGTTTAGTCCCAGTTTAATCCTGGTTTAGACCCGGTTTAGTCCTGGTTTAGTCTAGGCTTAGTCTAGGCTTAGTCCTGGTTTAGACCTGGTTTAGACCTGGTTTAGTCTTGGTTTAGTCCTGGTTTAGTGCCGAAAGAGATGCAGAAATAATCTGATAATATGACTCACCCAGAGTGGACTTATTTCTTGTTTCCACACCTCCATCTGTCCCAGCCTCATGGATCTGTCTGTCACAGGCTGCGTGGACGGCGTGGTGGGTCTGGCAGCCCGTGTGGCGGCAATTCAAGCTCCTTGGATAAGTTTGGATGAAGATCCCACTCTAAACCTCCAGAACCACATTTGGACTTTAGACCTTCAGCTCCAACACCTGCAGCTGCGGGTGAGACTGGGTTTAGACTAAGTTTAGACCGAGGTTCAGACCAGTTCAAGACCGAATTTAGAAAGGTTTTAGACTGGATTTAGAAAGGGTTTAGACCAGGTTTAGACTGGGTTCAGGTCGGACTAAAGCTGGTCTACTGTACCTCTAAGTACATTAAGGATGATACTTCATAAATGACATGAATGTGAAAAATAAAAAATATTACGCTGTCTCTGTCCTGTCGGTTGTGTGGCAGGTGTGAGTTTCAGAAATTGGGTCCGAAGGAGGTCTGAAGGAAGGCATTGATCGAGGTTGAGGTTATTCAGCATTTTAATGTAAAAATAGCAGAATACAAACAAAATGGTGAAATCAGACATGTTCAGCATTCATGTTGTCAGCTTTAGCAGGCCCTCAGAGAAGAGACATCGGCCGTGAAGAGGGACGTGAAGAGGCCTCCCCAGTGGGGGCCCTCACACACACACAAATCACAAGAGACTGTTGAATACATATGGCATCAGCAACAGCTAACCTATAGAAGAATAGTTTAACTATGCAGACCATATAAGGCTCAAAGCCGCTGTGGTTCCAGTTGGACTTGTCTCGGGCTGAGGTGGAGTCAGAACAGAGTCTGGAGGAGCTGATGACTGTCCCTGTGGTCAACACCAACGATGACGCCACCGCCATCTGCTGTCACTGTTGCATCTGAGACAGAACACCACCACCATCTTCTGGATGGGGCAGTGGGTGGGGCATCACTTTTATGTGGAGCTCCTCAGTGCGGTGGCTGTGTCAGGGCTGCAGGGGGCATGATGGAGCGCAGGGTTAGAGTCTGTCTGATGATGAAAAGGGGAATGTCAGGCAACGTTCACACTGCAGTCTGAAGTGACCCAAATCCGACCCCCCCCCCCCCCCTATGCAACCTGTATCTGATCTTCTAATGACACAGATCAGATTTTTTCAAATGCGACCCAGGCCACTTGGATATGTGGTCCTAAAATCGATACATATCCGATCTTTTGACATGCGACTTCAGTCTGAACGGCCAGGTCACGTTCATCCGACCTGGGCGTGTTTCCTCCAGCGAGAGTGGTACAAGTAGGCGCTCACAAATGTACACAAACGTTCTTCTCATCATGTGAAAATAGTATATGAACTCCGTGTCAGTGAAGCGGCGAAGCATGTAGCAATCCCACCACTCTTGTCTGCGACTCCGCACCAACACGTTCCTCTGTACGGATGTTTCTGCCACTGCCCCACAAAACGCCATGGCCAAAAACCTTGCTCTTCTCCTTCTTAATCTCCTCTTTAAAACAAATGTATTGTACATGTCCTGGCTCCGGTGGGACAGCAACTTTAATAAAGCCAGACGCTCACTCATAGCGTCTATGTTTACTTCCGTAAACAATGAGCACGCTCGCTGCACGTGACCTCGTCGTGTCCTCTAAGGCGCATGCAGGACACTTTTGGGGCGTTTAAAGTTCACACTGGAGATCAGATACAAGCTGCATTTAATTGGAAATGTGAACGATCTCGCAAAAAAATCGGATTTCATAAAAAAATCGGAATTGAGCATTAAGCCCTGCAGTCTGAACGTCGCCTTAGTCTCCTGCTACGTAATTACTCCTAAAGATTTGTGTTTCATTTGAGTGTATTTCTGCTGCTTCATTGTGATGCATGTCTTTAAAATTCATTCAATAAACTATATTATTATAGATATTTATTCAGGTATTTATTTTTATTTGTAAATTGTAAAAAGAGTAAACATGAATGACCCTAACCCTAAACAGATAAATCAGCTGTCACTGTTAGGGTTAGACTCACTGAGACTGTCCCACGTGGAGCATCACAAGTCTGATATTGAACCACTCAAAGCATGTTTTTAAAGACCAGTGAAAATTAAACGGTTAGGGTTAGGGGTTAAAGGTTAGAGGTCAGGGTGGTTATTAGTCAGTCAGTCAGTCAAGTCACAAAAACCCAGCCCCTTTGCTCATCGTCTTCTCTTTTCTCTTTCCCTCTTAATATCCAAGATAGCGCTGGAGAGGCCAGCCGCCTGTCGAAGAAGCTCCGTCTCTACTTGACCTTTTTTCCTCTTTTTACTTGTATATAGACGTTTTTTTTCATTTTTTCTTTAGAGTAGGTGAAACATGGTGCATTTGGGCACCTGGGAAGCTGACTTTTAATACAGCTTTTTTGTTAGCTGTAGTGTATTTTTGCACTTTGTGAACCTACGCCAGGAGATGTGTTTGAGACCAACACATTCCCAATCTGATCCCCCCACACCCCTTCCTTATGTTGCCAAAGAAAAAGATCACCGTATGTTATACAGTGAACCCTCGTTTATCGCGGGGGTTAGGTTCCAGAAATAGCCCGCAATAAGTGAAATCCGCGAAGTAGGACAATTTTATATTTTACAATTATTCTACATGTTTTAAGGCTGAAAACGCTTCACCAGACACATTATACACCTTTCTGAGACTGGTATTAACATTTTTCTCTTGTTTAAACACTCAAACTTTTGTAGATTTTCATTAAAATATATTAATAGTGGGGGGGGGGGGGCGTGACACGCGGACACGTGCGCGCGGACACGTGTGCGCGGACACGTGCGCGCGGACACGTGTGTTTGTTTTGGTACCACATATCCATGCCATGTGCGAAAGTCGAGTGGAAAGCGACCTGGATATCATTTTGGGCAAGACTCAAGCCAATGCTAACAGTGCCAAACCGCTAACAGACGCCTCTGAGCACCACAAGACCAGGTAAGACCAACCTGCGCTCACAAGAGTTGGTTGCATTTCACCCCGGCTCCAAAATCAGACCACTATCAATGCGTCGCCAATACTCCACAGTTCTCTAGGACGGGGTCGGGTTCGTCCTCTCGTCCTCTCACGGGGAAGAGCCACTGTCTCCTCTGTGCGCGCGAGTGTCCTCCCCCCGCTGCGGCTCCCTCGAATGTGGCTCCCCCGGACGCCGCGCGGCCAGGCGCCAAGCCCGTCCATGTTGATTCTTGGCTCTTCCATGGTCCGACTCGCACTCTCTTCAATGGCTCGTGCAAGTAAACAAAGGCCACACCTCCTGTCACCCAGGCGCTCTCGTGAACGAAATCAGAGACTCTGTCCCTACCATCCCTGGTCTAGACCTGGTTTAGTCCTGGTTTAGACCTGGTTTAGACCTGCTTTAGACCTGGTTTAGTCCTGGTCTAGTCTCTTAGCTAATCAGGGCGCAGGACAGAATGTTACACTGTAAAAAAAAGTTACACTATAAAAAAAATTGAAAAAAAAAAAAAAAAAATTTGGAAAAAAAAATCCGCGAAACAGCGAGGCCGCGAAGAGTGAACCGCGATACAGCGAGGGTTCACTGTATCTCCAATTATTTTTCTGTCATTACATGTTGTAAAATTGTCACTGATTGTATTGCATCTTTTCCACTCTGTATCTCCCAGTCGGCGGCGCACACATGCGCAGCGGCCCCTCCCCTAGCCCACTCTATCACTGTCCTGCCTGGTTAGTGGGGAAACGAAATTTTGAATTCACTCTATGTACATGTACATGATTGTTTTCGACAATAAAGCAAACTATGACTATGACAATGACATTCAGCCACAGCTCAGTGCGCATCAGAACGCATCACATACGCGCGCGATTAGCTTCTCAGGCTGCGCGGCTCTTCTCTACTCTATGCCGGGAAACCTGTCGTTCCAGCGGAGATACGGAGGAAGAGGAGAGGCTGCAGGGGCGGATGCAAGAAACGGAGACCGTATTTACCGTATCTACCTGTGGTAATTATGGGAAATGTCCGTTCCATCTCCAACAAGACCGAGGAGCTCACTGCGCTGACCCGGCAGCAGAGGGAATACCGAGACTGCAGCCTTATGTATTTCACCGAGACGTGGCTGAATGAGCACATACCGGACAATGTCATTTCCCTGGACGGATTTGCTCTAAAGCGTGCGGCCCGGACTGTGTCGGGAAGTGGGAAAGAGCGAGGAGGAGGTCTGGCAGTATTTGTGAGTGAACGCTGGTGTCATCCTGGGAACGCACATGTGAAACAACAGCTGTGCTCTTGGGACACTGAACTGCTGGCTGTGAGTAAGAGGCCGTACTATCCGCCACAGGAATTTTCGCACGTGATTGTGTTTTGCCTGTATATTTCTGCGTCAGCGGATGGTGCGGCAGCCTGTGAGCAGCAACACAGCACCGTGACACAAATGCAGACACTCCACCCGCGCGCCCTCTTTCTAATCACTGGAGACTTTAATCACACATCTCTCTCTGCTACTCTTCCCACATTCACGCAGTACGTCAAGTGCCCCACGAGAGACAATAAGACTCTGGACTTTCTACGCTAATATCCATACGTCATCAGGTTGCGCATACGTCATCAGGTTGCGCATACGTCATCAGGTTGCGCTGCAGAATGGACGCACTGATCAGTCGCTCCGTGCCGACTCGCTCCTTTTATCTTATTTTTATCTTATTTTCAATCACTTTTTTCACTTTTTGTACTTGCACTGCACTCCCACGCTATGTGTACGACCGTAGCTCACTTTTGGAGCTACGTCCGTCAGTAAGCGCGGACTTTAAGCCGGTTTTCGAGGCATCGGCGGTGGACATCCTGCCCCTTTGTTTACTCTGGCGCCGTAAGAGGAGGAGAACGCGGCGAGGGAAACGAGCCGGTGTGCTGTGGAGAACCCGCCAGAGACACAACAGACCTACTCTTCCCTCTATCCTGCTTGCAAACGTCCAGTCTCTGAGGAATAAACTGGATGACCTGCGCGCACGGATTTATTTCGAACGGGACACGAGGAACTGTTGCGTTTTTGCCTTTACGGAAACCTGGCTGGACCCAACCATTCCCGACAGCGCCGTTACCCCGGACAATTTCACTATATACAGGCAGGACAGAACGGAGGACTCAGGCAAGTCTTGTGGTGGGGGTGTGTGCTTTATGGTTAACTCCTTGTGGGCAACAGACGCACGTATTTTAACAACTCGCTGCACTCCAGCCCTAGAGCTGCTAACCATCAAAGTTAGACCCTTCTATCTGCCTAGAGATTTTAGCTCTGTAATCCTCACTGTAGTCTATATTCCACCACAAGCTGATAAAACAGAAGCCCTAGAACAACTGTATGGGATTATAAATGGACTTGAAAACTCACACCCTGATGCAGCTTTCATTGTGGTGGGGGATTTCAATAGAGCCAATATGAAAACGGTTCTACCGAAATACTACCAGCACATATCCCTCCCCACCAGGGGGGGGCA
The DNA here is from genome assembly GCA_036785185.1 of Paratrypauchen microcephalus. Classification (NCBI taxonomy): domain Eukaryota; kingdom Metazoa; phylum Chordata; class Actinopteri; order Gobiiformes; family Gobiidae; genus Paratrypauchen; species Paratrypauchen microcephalus. The sequence goes on along the minus strand of JAVJIX010000422.1, from coordinate 166,853 downwards.
GACTTTAGACCATTGCTACACCCCATTTAAAGACAGTTACAAACCCCTCCTCCGCCCAGCCTTTGACAAATCTGACCATAGCGCCATCTTGCTGTTGCCTGCGTACAAACAAAGGCTTAAACTGGAAAAACCGGTTCCCAGACAAATACACAAATGGAGCAGTATGTCTGATGAGGTGCTACAGGACTGCTTTGAAACAACAGACTGGCAGATGTTTGCAGACGCAGCGGATGGTGACATTAATGCGTACACAGACTAGAGGTAAGATCGGGCCTAAAAAATCCAGCCCGACCCGACTCGGCCCGCGGGTATTAAAGCCCGACCCGGCCCGAGCCCGACCAATTAACTTGATTTGCAGGCCCGAGCCCGAAGCAAACCCGAAATTTCATATTTTATTTGTGAGGGGCGTTTTTTTTGAAACAAATGATAATATAGATGTTTGACGATCATCAATTTTGCTAGTACAGCTGTTTAAATGCCTGCTCAGAGTCGAATGTTCCCCCTAATGTTTTATGTGTCTGAGCAAACACACTAACTCCCTGAGTGCTCCTTGGAACCCTGTGCGCGACATCTGACATCCCCCCCCCCCCCCCCCCCCCCGCTACACGCGGAAAGAGCTGCGCGTGCTCGCGGCTTGCGCGTGCTCGTGTCTTACACCGGTAGAAGTTTAATACGAGACACATACTTTTGTTTCTGAATACAGGACGATTCCCCCGTATTCAGATGACCCCGCGGCTGAAAAAAAGCGGAACTCTTTCATCCCTGCGCTGCAGAGGTTTTCTTGTGCGCTGAGAATGTGTGAGCAGTGCGCAACTGCGCAGGCGCGCAGCTTAGAGGGAACGTCGAGGTGCCAGTCTTTTTGCTCTCGTATGAAAGCAAAGCGCCACATTGACTACATTCAGCGAAGCCAACGCAAGTTTCTGTAGCATTTTCAACAATCAATTTGAAGCTTTTCCACACCTCACTCTTACCGGTGCGTGTTTGTCTTTTCAGTTCTCCTGTCTTTAGTTTATCCTTAACTTCTTGCTCCTCCATATTGGGGATACCAGGTCAAAATAGATGCGGACTTGCGGAGGGGAAGATTATTAAGAGCGGCTCCTGTTTAATAGTTAAATAGCAATTACCTTACAGCGCCTTCTCTGTTTTATCCAAATTATTTATTTTAAAACAAGTATTCCTTAGTTTAGTATCCACACATCGTTTTATTATACATTTTTATAAACATATATTTATTTTAAAAAAAAGTCAGCGAGAGAGAAGCCCGAGCCCGAGCCCGACCCGAAGCAATGATTGACATTTTAGGCCCGAACCCGACCCGAAATTCGGGTCGGGTCTGGTCGGGCTCGGGCTCGGGCTTAAGATCTTACCTCTAACACAGACTCTGTCGTAGGCTACATAGGGAAGTGCATTGAGGACACGGTGCCCAAAATCTCCATCTGCACTTACCCTAATCAGAAACCCTGGGCGGGACCGGAGGTGCGTGCTAAACTGAAAGCTCGCACTGCCGCCTTCAACTCAGGAGACCCCGAAGCCTACAAAGCAGCCAAGTACGACCTCAGAAAGACCATCAGGACTTCCCAGAGGGACTACAGGGAGAGAGTGGAGTCTGCCCAGCAGAGCAATGACCCGAGACGGGTGTGGCATGGGCTACGCTGCATCACTGACTATAAGGGGAGGAGCGGGCCCGTGGAACTGTCCAGCGCATCATTTCCGGACGAACTCAACACCTTCTACGCCCGGTTTGATGCAGATAACACCACGCCTGTCACCAGACCCCATGTGGACAGTGAAGACGCTGTGCTTTGTATAGACACTGCTACAACGAGACGGGCGTTCAAGAGAGTGAATCCCCGCAAAGCACCAGGACCCGACGGCATCCCCGGACGGGTGCTGAGGGCTTGTGCTGACCAACTCGCCGGGGTGTTCACCAACATCTTCAACCTGTCTCTGAGCCAGTCTATCGTGCCCACCATCTTCAAGACCTCCACTGTAGTCCCCATCCCAAAGACCCCCACAGCATCCTGTCCTAATGACTATCGGCCCATAGCACTCACATCTGTCATCATGAAGTGCTTTGAACGAATCATGAAGAGACACATCTGTGACTCCCTCCCCGACACCCTGGACCCCCTGCAGTTTGCATATAGAGCAAAGAGGTCTACAGACGACGCTATTGCTCTAGCAGTCCACACCTCTCTCAGTCACCTGGAGAGAGGAAACACATATGTGAGAATGCTCTTCATCGACTACAGCTCGGCATTCAACACCATAATCCCCTCAAAACTGGTCTCTAAGCTCACCGCCCTGGGCCTGGGGACGTCCATCTGCTGCTGGATATGGGACTTCCTCACCAACAGGCCACAGGCGGTGAGGATCGGCAGCCACGTCTCCTCCACACGTGTCCTCAGCACTGGGGCACCCCAGGGCTGTGTTCTCAGCCCTCTCCTGTACTCCCTGTTCACCTATGACTGTACCGCCAGGCACAGGTCCAACACCATCCTCAAGTTTGCTGACGACACCACCATCCTAGGCCTCATCACCAACAACGATGAGAGCGCCTACAGAGACGAGGTGAAATCACTGACCAGCTGGTGTCAGGAAAATAACCTCTCTCTGAACGTCAGCAAAACTAAGGAAATGATCGTGGACTTCAGGAGACAGCGTGTAGACCAGCATCCCCCCATCTCCATCAACAACGCTGAGGTGGAGCAGGTCAGCAGTTTCAAGTTCCTTGGGGTACACATCACTGAGGATCTGTCCTGGACACTACATACAGACACTGTGGTTAAGAAAGCCCGACAAAGACTCTACTTCCTGAGGAAGTTGAGGAAGTTTGGTATGAACACCAGCATCCTCACAAACTTCTACAGGTGCACCATCGAGAGCCTGCTGACGGGCTGCATCACAGTGTGGTATGGGAACTGCACCGCTCAGAGCCGCAAAGCACTACAGAGGGTGGTGCGAGCGGCAGAGGACATCACTGGCAGCAGTCTCCCCTCCATCCAGGACATTTACCACAGCAGGGGTCTGCGTAAAGCACGCAGCATCACTAAGGACCATACTCATCCGGCACAAGGACTCTTCCGTCTGCTACCCTCTGGTAGACGATACAGGAGCCTGCCAGCACGCACAAAAAGACTCAAAGACAGCTATTACCCCCAAGCTGTCAGACTACTGAACTCTGGGTAATACTCTAAATAATACTGAACTCTCAATAATACTGCACTAAACTACCTTTCATTATGCATAATTATGTTTACTGCTGCTGCTCTATATGAATATATCATGTCTGTCACTACCTCACTGTAAATTACTGTTACATGTGCAATAATCAGTGCAATAACCTATGTGCAATATTTATATCATACTATGTGCAATACGAAATCCACATGCAACACCTACACCACACCATATTATGTGCAATCTGTGAAATACTTACACCTTATTTGATCTTGATTTAATCCTACCTGCACCTTGTACATTGTACCTTGCTTTTTTATTTTATTACATATTTTATTATATTGTTTATTATATTGTTTATTACATTGTTTACTTCTTCCCCTGCACTTTGCAACACTTTTTTTACCATGTACTATTATTGCATGTTATTAGTACTTCTTGACTATCTTAGCGAGTCAACGGTTCTTCTGATCCTAAGCATTTCATTGCATTGTTGACCTTGTGTTGATCCTGCATATGACAAATAAACAATCTTGAATCTTGATCTTGAATCTATCAAAGACGCCTACACCTCTGCCCCCCTCCCTCCGCTCGGACGCTCAGACCACTGACTGGTTTACTTGCACCCTGAATACACACCCAGGGTGCGAGGAGGACCTGTGCAGAAACAGTCTGTGAAGCTTTGGACTGACCAGGCCTGTGAGAGTCTGAGTGACTGTTTCCAGAACACAGACTGGGACATGTTCAGCGGCTCTTATGGAAACGACATCAACAGCCTGACCCATTGCATCACGGACTACATCAACTTCTGCGTGGAGAACACTGTGCCTACCAGGAGAGTACGATGTTTCTCCAACAACCAGTGGTGAAAGTAAGGCAGTGCGCACCGGAACAGCGCACCGGTATAACATTCACAGCCGGTACGCAGCACCGCTAAGAGAATATGGTTAATGGTGGCCAAAACCCACATTTGAAAAAAAAAAGTAAGGTGCGCTATTTAAGTAGAAAACACAAACAACCACACTATGCCATTCGAGAATAACTGAAAGCTACCCGAAATTCTCGTGCAGAGATATCTGCAGTCTGTTAAGCAAGGATTGTCAAAACTTATCTGACTGTAGCAATGAAAGTAGCCCAGGCGGCACGCTGGCTGAGTGGCTAGCACTCACGCTTTATAGCAAGAAGGTTCTGGGTTCGATACCCGGGTCGCCCAGGCATGTATGGAGTTTGCATGTTTATGCTGCTTTTTTCCACATACCTTTTTTGCCTAGGTAGGCAGTAGGTAGTATTTACGTAGGCCCACAAACATATGAAATGATTAAGTATATTAAAAAAGCTATTTATCTATGAAAAAGGTGTAAAACAAAAAACAAAAACAAAAAAACGGGTAAAACGAGTGTTTTTTTATGGTAAAGTGATGCACTGGACATTATAGCACCTGTAAGAAATGAAAACTACTTTCACCACTGCCAACAGCCACCCCTGGGTCACCCCTGAGCTTAAAGCCCTCCTGAACCAGAAGAAAAGGGGTTTCAACTCAGGGGACAGAGAGGAGTAGAAAAGGGTCCACAGGGAGTGGAGGATCCGATGGGCCAAAAAGAACTATGGGAGGAGGATTAGACTTAGACAAACTTTATTGATCCACAAGGGAAATTGTTTTGGGTACTGTCGTATGAGCTCAGAAGCAGAGCAACCAAGAAAACGAATTTCTACCTTTTACCTGAGGATGAGGCTTCCTTAAGGATCACTAAAATTAACCCCCCTAAAACCCTTTACACTCTCGAGGTTGGTGGTAACCCTCTACTAAGAGTTTAGGCTAGGTGAAGTGGAAAAGACTTACCAGGCTGAAGCGACGATCGTTAAAAGATGTCCTCTTGAAATTAAACTTTTTTCAAAAAAGTGGGCTCTCAGAAATGTTTTGCTTTTATATGCTTTGTACTTTATTCGTAATCAGTCACTGTCTTGGAACTTTTACAATTGATTATCTGCGTGGGTTGTACGCTGCTTATAAAAGACCTGTACATGTGACACCGAATGACTGGCTAACCATCAACTTTGTATCTAAAAGCTCTATGCCTGCTTGCAGCCACGACCGTGGAATACTTTACGTACCCAGCAAGGCAAAATCAGTTGCACACGCTAAGTCCGCTGACAATCTTACGTCTGGGCTACCGCCCTCGATACTACTGTACCTCGGTAAGACTCACAAGCGGTTCATCAGTGTGGATAGAGCCCCGTTGCCGTAACTCAGTCATTGAATGGATCATATGCCAAGTCACTTACCTTGGTACAGCGCAAAACACACGGATCTACTATGAGTCAGTGTGTGTGGAGTACAAGCTCAAGCGAAGTCTCAGACAAGACCCGAGAAGCGACCAGAAACCACAGCTTATATTCTCTTCAGAGGGGGTTTCCAAAAGGACTTTCCCCATTACCTCACTTTAGGCTATCGTGATTGGCCAAGGAACTGCCCACTGCCCCTCCTGAAAAACCGGTCTCAGTCGATTCTGGGGACTTTCCAGGCCAGCTGGTCTGAACTATCATAACCTCTCCACTGCCTGTACTATGCCCCAAAGTAACCCCGCCAGTCTGCCTGGGGTTACTCCCGAGCAAAACTCAAGGTCACTACCGGACAGCTTTGGGCATGTCCTAACATGCCCCGACATGTTCTGACTTGTTCAGTCCTACAGGCCTTACTTGAAGCCTGCCCTAGTAGTTTCATGATCCTCATGTCTTGTCTCATAACAATTTCATATTTATATAAACTTAAAAGTGAAACTTAAACACAAAAAATAAATGAACAAAATGGATACATGCCTTTATGGCCCATGCTCATAACTTCATAGCATAACAAGAACAAATAATGGTCTTACCACATTTTTCATAATCTCATACAATAAAATGAAAACTCTCTCCCTAAATCTGTTATCTTTTCAACACAACCACTTATCCAAGGCTACTTGCTAGACTGTCTCCCCCTTATCTTTCTAGCCACTACTCCCTAAAACTGCGCCTTATTATAATACGCACACTCTCTTCATATGAGTGAAATAAAATCATATTTAGAATACATGAGTAACTTTAATAAAAATGATACATGATATATGATAAACATTAACATGCAAGATGGTAATATGATCACAATGAAATGGTAACATAATAAATGATAATAAATGATAACATGTTAAAACATCAAATCATAAAGAAAACATTACTCAACATCACAAGCTCAAAACATTAAAGGGTGGAACATGTTTTTTATAACTTTTTGTATTTTGTACCCTTATTGAGTATATAAGCACTTTTACGGCTTATCATTCGAAAATGTACCTTTATTATACCTTTAATATTTCTAACACTTATATATGTTAAGCAATAAGTCCCTTTTGACTATACCAGTGTGAGAGCACGTTTACGCACCCTGTCGCCCTCTGGTGGTAAGGGCTAACTGTAACAGTGTAGAGGCACGTTTATGTACCCTCTCTCACCCCCTGGTGGTAGGGGCGAGAATCTTCAACAGGTACAGTAGCTCACTCATCAATATAATATACAATATAAAACAGAGGGTAAAAGAACAAAAAGAAGCTAAGCTTTAAGCTAAGATGGAGGAGCAGCTGGCCCAGAACAACGTAAGGGGCGTGTGGAGAGGACTGAGGAACATGTCTGGATTTGAACGGAGTGGCAGAGAGACAGCTGATGGTGATCAGCGCTGGGCGCACGAACTAAACTGTTACTTTAACCCCACCCCCTCTGCCGACTCCCCCCTCCTCCTCTTCACACCTTCCCGGGCCAGTAGCCCCCCACCCCCTTCACATGGACCCAAACCAGCACCAGCCCCCCTCCACCCCCCACCACCACCACCCCCTGCAGTCCACCCCAGTCCCCCCTCACTCCCCCCTCTCCATCACACCGGACGAGGTGAGGAGGGAGCTTAGGCGACTGAAGCAGAGGAAATCCGTAGGACCTGACGGTATCTGTCCCAGGCTGCTGAGAACCTGTGCAGACCAGCTCTGTGAGGTCAAAAATCAAATATCAACTCAAAATAACTGAAAACCGGTATAAGGTTTTATCATTTTAAAAGTGGCCACCCTGCTTTTCACACTCTTGGTATTTCCAGACCCTGACACAGCTCCCCTGTGAAGTAAAAACCATTTCATATGAATTCATCCAGAAGCTCATTGGGAGAAGGCCAAGGGTTTGCAGTCGAAACGCAAAGGGTGGCTACATTGAGCATTTGAATTAAAGATAAGATATGCCTTTATTAGTCCCACAGTGGGGAAATTCCAGTGTTGCAACGCACAGATCAAGAACAGCAAGAAAAAGTAGCATGCAACAGAACAATATAATAAATAAATAATGGCCTAGGATAATTTAAAAATAGACCTAAAAATAGACTCTGGAGTATAGCTGAATATTGTAGTGTAGATAAAGTTGAATGACATGTTAACAGTGTTCGTTGTACAGTCTGACAGCAGCAGGAAGGAAAGACCTGCGAAAGACAAACCCCCCAGAATTTCGCGCGCATTTTTTGTGATTGTTGCGGGCTAAAATGCTTGAATTTGCGTGAGCTTTTCCAAAAAGTTGCATTGAAAGTTGCGGTGCTTTTAAGGTTTTTGTTGCGGTAGGAAGTGAAAGAAAAAGAAAAAAAAAGTCACGGAAGGAGGGTTTGGGGAAAGGAAGGAAGGAGGGAAAGGAACAAAAAATGTATGCCCTGTCTAGGCTACCCTACACTATGGTGGGACACAGCCTTTGTATATAGATAGATAGATAGGAAGTGAAAGTTGCGATAAATAGTTGCGATTTTCCCTTTTTGTAATTAAAATTGAGTAATATTTTGAATACTGAGTTATTACTGACAAAGAATAATACAAAGACACAGAGATCACAGATATGGTCATAAAACAACCTTACCAACATCGAAAATAAATTACTACTAGTAGGGGAACTGTTTCGCCCGGTCTTTTGCTGTTATTTTTGTGGGCAAATGGCGCCGCAGACATGTTTCTTTGCCATTAGAAGCCGTGTCCCAATTCCCAGAGTGCACAGTTTGGAGCGTGGTTTGAAGGGCATGTGCGTCATTTCTTTTTTGTCCCATGCGCAGTTAACAGGCGTTCGCAGACCGCAGTAGTTTTCATGGAAATCGGGGCGTGGACCAAGCGTGTGAAAATGCACGCTTCACACACTCATATACAGTGTTGTATAGTAACGAAGTAATACTTCACTACTGTACTTAAGTACATTTTGGGAGACTTTGTACTTTACTTGAGTTTTTAAAAAAATGATAACCTTTACTTTTACTTCACTACATTTCCGAATTTAATTGCATACTTTTACTCTGCTACATTTTCAATGTGCCGTTTAGTTACTCGTTACAAAAAAAACCTCTACTGACTGCAAGGAAGTCAGGACGTGCCTGGGCTTGTTCGCTACTTGCACATGACAATCAGCCTACACCTGTTGGTTTCATCCAGCTAGTTTAATCAATCAACATCCCTGATGGAAGAGGAGACAGCGTCCACGTCGGCTACAAATGAAGGGGGACCTGACGATGAGGATCCCTGGCCGTACTTAAACACAACGTTCTCTTACGCTGATATGAAGGATTCGTCCTATCGAATGAAGTGCCTCTTGTGCCTTCCAAGGAATGTGGAAATCCTATCTTACAGAAACTCCCCATCCAACCTCAAGAAACGCATCGAGGTAAGTTCTAGATTAATGAAATTGTTAGCGTGTATATTCCAATTTCAGTAACCATAGCCATGAATGCCAACTGTAGCGGTATGAGAATGTAAGCAGCTGCTTAATGAGCACGGGTGTCTATTGGCTGCCAGCGCTGTGGGCGTCCTATAAAAGTCCGGCCTTTCTGCCACACTTCCCTCTGACCTCCAGCACTGGGCCCGCCCGCCGGCGTTCACTTCCGGGTTTGCTCCGTGCTCGCTTCGTGCATCCCTGCGGGTAAGAGGAGCACTTGGTCTCCTTTATTCACATTTTCAGACTGTTTTTAATGTATTTATCTAATTTGTAGCATGGACAGTCTACCCGCGCAATAAGGGGATATGCCGGTTGTTTCAGGCCGCTTATGATAACGCTCACGGTAAGGGTTTCCCTGTTTGGTTGCTTTCGGCTGTCCTATAGCATAGCTTAGCTTACTAGCATGTTACCTCTCGTAGGCGCTGTGTTAGCTCGCCCTCGCCTCTCCCTCGGCGGAGCTCAAAGTTGGGCTCTTAAGTGGTAAGTATGTTGGTGTCTGTGGGTTAATGAGCTGTAAATGCTAATCATACTTATACCTCCTCGTGTTATGTTTGTGTAGACGCTGCCGTTTTGTCCTGCTGCACTTCTTTCCACTGTCGCTTGTCGTTTGTATTCTGTGCCAACTCTGCATGTGCTTCGCTTCACGCCGCCTATTGACTGCCTGATTCTGGCCTGCGCTGGTTGGGCATTTTCTAACCTGCCGCCTGCTTTTGGGGAGGATTGTTGGGGTATTCTGCGGGGGGACCCCCCATCCCCTCCCCCTTGCGGTGTGCGCTTCGGTGAACGGGGCGGCGGGAAATTAACCCCTCCTTTCCCGGATATTCCTGGGATTGAACGAGCTGTTGCGAAATACAGCACTGGACCAGCGTGGCGTGTGAACTGGAGCGTTATTGGGTGTTGGTACTGTTTTTGTAATGTTTTAATTCTGTGTTCCAGGAGCTGATTGGCCAATCTGGTGGCGGGGTCGGTCCTTTTGGTGGTGGTGATAAACTTTGTATATATATATTATTTTGCAGTGCACTTTCTTCTGTTGTTGAATGTGTTTGTAGTGGTTTTCTTTGTGTTGGGTTGTTTTTTTTAGTTTTCATACCATTATTGTTGGTTCCTCTCTGTCCTCCAGCCTGACCTCAGCTCCTGGACGTCCCCACGTGGTGTGTGTGAGTGTGTGAGTGCGCTAGGCCTTCTTAAAGAAGATTGAATTGAGTTTTATACTGTTTATAATAAAAGGACTTGTTTTAAACATCATTCGAAGAATTTACAATAAAGACTGAGAATTGGAACTGTCTCGTCTGTGTAGTGTAAAATCGTACCTGCGTGCCTTAGTACCTCTTAGTCCCCATTATTGGGGTGGCGTTGTTGTGTAGTGTACATTATAAGTACACTTTGGGAGCTACCGCTACTGCCACATTTGGCGTTGCTGGCAGGGTTACCATTGAGACAGAGGCTTGTTCCAATCACACTTTTTATTGTTTATTCTTTAGTTTTTCTGTTTACACTGTCTGTGTGTACGTGCACCAAGCAGCAGAGATAATTAGATTGTTTGTGCTATTTGTAAGGACAAAACGGCAGCTGATCGGTCTGAGCTTCCAACGTTACGTGTTCCGGTAGCCATGGAGGAGGAGCTGCAGGAATTAAGGGATTTGGTTGCTCAGCTAAAAGCAGACAACGAGAGGATGCGCACAGGACACATGTCTGCTGCATCTAGCTCTGGGGCCGGTTCCTCCACAACTTCTGCGCCCCCCCACAGTCCCTGTTTCAGAGAGGTTAGTGTTTGTTCCTAGAGACCGTAAGTGTCCCATGTTCAGGGGCCGTACAGGGATTAGTGTGGACGAGTGGGTCGAAGAGGCGCAGGCTTGTATGAGGGCCCGACACTTAGCACCCGTAGACCAGGCATTCTTTTTGTTTGACCACTTGGAGGGGGAGGCGAAGGAGGAAATCAAATTCCGCTCCAGCGAGGAGCGAGGGGACCCTACCAGAATAATTGCAATCTTGCGAGACTTGTACGGGTGTACGGAGTCATATGTGGCGTTACAGGAAGCGTTTTTCTCCAGAAGACAGGAGGAGGGGGAGACGCTCCAGGAGTTCTCCCTCGCCCTGCTGGGTCTAATGGAAAGGGTAAGATTGCAGGCCCCGGGAGACATACCAAACGCTGCGGCTTTATTGCGCGACCAATTTGTTGAAAATGTGTGTGACGGCTCTTTGCGGCGCGATTTAAAACAGTATGTGCGCCGGAATCCAAGGGCCACTCTGCTGGAGGTTAGGGGGGAGGCAATCAGGTGGGAACTGGAGGGTCTGCCATCTGGCATGCGGGGCCGGAGCAACTCTGTGCCGTCAGCCTTTGGAATACAATATGCCATGCACAGTGGCCCCCGGGCGGAGGTAGCCATCACTCAAGCCGAGGTGAGCGAAATGAAGGAGCTTTTGAAGAGACAACAGGAGCAGCTTGACCTGCTCACTCAAAGCATTGCTCTTCTTCGGGCTCCGCACTCACGTAGCCGCTCTCCTCGTCGCCGTCCCATTATATGCCTGCGCTGCCAACAACCTGGGCATATGGCCAGAGATTGTGATGGCCCCCGCGTTTCTCAACCGCCGCGGTCCCCCAGGTCGGCACAGACTCGCTTCCACCAGCCGTCGGAAAACTAGCCCCCACCGTGCTTCAGAGCCAAAGCTCGGGTGGGGCATCCAAGGGCTCATCTAATGTTGTCGGTGAAATGACTGACGCTCCCACGCTGATCGCATCCTGTCCTCACGTAGACGTGGACATGGCGGGTGTGGTAGTGCCCTGCTTAGTGGACACTGGATCAATGGTGTCTACCATTACGGAGAGTTTTTTTCGTCAGCATTTCGAGCCATGGGGGGAAGAACGCCTAAAGGCTTGTCATTGGCTTCAGCTCAGGGCAGCCAATGGGCTTGCAATCCCTTACCTTGGCTATTTGGAATTGACGATTGAGCTCTGTGGTAAAGTGATGCCCCGCTGTGGCGTGTTGGTCGTTGCAGATCCTCCAGGTAGTAACGTGCCGTCCCCAGTCCCAGGGGTTCTGGGGATGAATGTGATCCGCAGGTGTTACCAGGAGTTGTTTGGGCAGTATGGGACTGCGTTATTTGATACCGTCCCTGTTGTAGTGTCCACTACCCCATTGCGCGATGCCTTTCAGAAATGTCATGCCGCGGATCTGCAACCACTCCCAGAGCAACCTGGTAGAGTTAAGGTGCAAGGTAACCGGGTGGTTCGCATTCCTGGGGGCACAATGCGCATTGTCCCTGCCACCTGCTCTACTCAGTATTCACGGGCCACAGTTCTGTTTGAGCCGTTGGAGGGGGTCTGCCTGCTGGGTTGTTGGCCTCTCCGGCCTTGGTTCCGGTGGTTCGGGGTACTGCCTATGTCCCTATTGTCAATGTCGGTGACAACGATGTGCTGCTCTACCCTCGTACCCAAGTAGGGACGCTGGACCATGCAAATGTGGTGAGCCTCCCAGCAGGAGTCACAGAAGTGTCATCGGTCACTGCAAGCGTTTCCTCCCAAGGTGCTACTTCCCCGGTTACGGATCCATTTGCCGAAATCGATCTGGCACCCCTGTCCCCGGAGGAGCAGGAGGAAGTGCGGTCCTTACTGAGGAAGTATGCCTCGGTTTTTGCGGCACATGATCAGGATTTGGGTTGTACTAACCTGATCACTCACGATATCACATTGTTGGATGATGCTCCGGTCCGCCAGCGGTATCGCCGTGTTCCACCATCAGAGTATGAGTTGGTTAAAGAGCATATCAATCAGCTCTTGGAAGCATGGGTCATTAGGGAGAGCTCTAGCCCGTACGCTTCGCCCATTGTCTTGGTCCGGAAAAAGGACGGCAGCATTCGTTTGTGCGTTGACTATCGTCAATTGAACAGCAAGACCCGGAAGGATGCTTTTCCACTCCCGCACATCGAGGAGTCGCTCAACGCTTTGACGGGGGCCCGCTGGTTCTCCACTATGGACTTGGCCAGCGGGTACAATCAGGTCCCCGTCGCGGAAAGTGACCGTCATAAAACGGCCTTCTGTACACCTTTTGGCCTGTTTGAGTGGAATCGCATGCCTTTCGGACTATGCAATGCTCCCAGCACCTTCCAACGACTGATGCAGCGCATCTTTGGGGACCAGCAGTGTCAGTCTCTCCTCCTCTACCTGGACGATATTGTTGTTTTCTCGTCCACAGTAAGGCAACATCTGGAGAGGCTGGACGTGGTGCTCGGGAGATTGCAGAAGGAAGGGCTCAAGGCAAAATTGCGCAAGTGCCACTTCTTCCAGCGAGAGGTGCACTATCTGGGGCACGTGATCTCGGACCAGGGTGTGGCCACGGACCCCGGCAAAATTGACGTAGTAGCTAGTTGGCCGGTACCATCTACGGCATCAGAACTGCGGTCCTTTTTAGGATTCGCAAGCTACTACCGACGTTTTGTCGAGGGCTTTGCCAAACTGGCCACTCCCTTACATCGCCGAGTGGCCGAGCTGACAGGTAAGCGAACGAAGAAAAGAGGGGCTCAGCATGACGCTGGACCTTGGAGTGTCAGCAGAGCTTTGACACCCTCAAGGCTAAGCTCACGTCTGCCCCAGTGCTGGCATATGCTGACTTTGCCCTTCCCTTTATCCTGGAAGTTGATGCCAGCCATGCTGGCCTGGGTGCTGTTCTCTCCCAGGAACAGGAAGGGAAAGTCCGGCCTATTGCATATGCCAGTAGAGGACTTCGACCAACCGAGCGGAATATGTCCAACTATAGCTCGATGAAGTTGGAGCTACTGGCCCTTAAGTGGGCGATGATGGAGAAGTTCAGGGAGTATCTTTTGGGCCACAGGTGCGTGGTCTACACGGACAATAACCCCCTGAGCCATCTCGTGTCCGCCAAGCTGGGTGCAGTCGAGCAGCGTTGGGCCGCCCAGTTGGCTTCGTTCGACTTCGAGCTGAAATACCGATCTGGGCGGTGCAACAGGAACGCTGATGCATTGTCCCGCCAGCCAGGGCCCTCTCCACCGGAGGCGTCATCCGTGGCCTTGGGCACTACCTTGCCTCAGTCGCTGCAGCAGGTTCTGCAGGCAACGCAGACCCGGGCGGTTCAGTTTGTCATGACAGTCTTTCCTTCGTGCGCCCCTGGGGACCTTCATGAGCTGCAGCAGGCTGACCCCGTCATTGGTGGGATTCTCACCTTCTGGCAGCAGAACAGACAGCCCACTCGGGCTGAACGTCGTCTCTTCTCTCAACCAGCCCTCACTTTGTTGGGCCAATGGGATCGTTTGGTTGAGTTGGAAGGGCTGCTGTACAGGCAGGTGTTCTGTCCTGATGGTGGAGGGGCCGTTTACCAGCTACTCTTGCCCAAGGCATTGGTCAAGGATGCCCTCACACAGGTCCATGACGAGCATGGACATCAAGGGGTGGAGCGGACTTTGGCCCTACTGCGCTCTCGCTGCTATTGGCCGGGCATGTCCCATGAGGTTGCCCAGTGGTGCCAGGCTTGCGAGCGGTGCCAGTACGCGAAGGATAACAACCCTGCCTCGCATGCCTTCATGGGCCACCTTTTGGCTTCCAAGCCAAATGAAATTGTCGCAATCGACTTCACCCTGCTGGAACCAACCCCTGCAGGCGTGGAGAATGTCCTTGTCATGACGAACGTGTTCAGTAAATACACACTGGCCGTTCCAACTCACGATCAGCGCGCCTCTACGGTAGCACAGGTCCTGGTCACAGAGTGGTTTGCTAAACTTGGCGTCCCTGGACGCATCCACTCTGACCAGGGCCGCAATTTTGAGAGCGTTCTGATCGAGCAGCTGTGCGGTCTGTATGGCATCAGTAAGTCTCGTACCACACCATACCACCCAGCCGGTAATGGGCAGTGTGAGCGCTTTAATCGGACGCTGCACAACCTCCTGCGCTCGCTGCCCACGTCCCGGAAGCGGGACTGGAGCATTTGTCTGGCCCAGGTGCTTTATGCCTATAACACCACCCCTCACCAGTCCACGGGTGAGTCGCCCTTTTTCCTCCTGTTCGGGCAGGAACCACGCCTCCCCATTGACTTCTTGCTGGGGCAGGTTCCCGACCCGGTGGGCGGGAGTGTGCATGAGTGGGTACGGGAGCACAAGGCACGTCTGCAAGTGGCCTTCGATGGGGCTAGAGAAAAGTTGCGCCTTGCTGCCGCTCGCAGGAAGGCCAGCCATGATCAAGGTGTTCGAGAGGCCCCTTTAAGGGAAGGCCAATTGGTGTTGCTCCGCGACTTTGGCGCTAAGGGTCGCAGCAAGATCCGGGACCTGTGGTGTCCGGTTACCCATGTGGTGGTGCAAGCTCCTTCCGAGGGGGGAGCGGTGTATGCTGTCGCTCCAGTAAATGAGCAGAACAGAGTTAAGAGGGTACACCGCTCTCTGCTGAAGGCGTTCGTCCCCAATGAAGTCCCGGTTTTGGCATCTATTCCCAATCGGGTTGGGTTGCCTGCGGTGCTACCGGCGGAGGAGGGGGTGATTGAGGGGGATTTGTTTCTCCGGCCAAAGGCCCCTGAACCGGTCCAACCAGTGTCCATGGGCGTACCGCCTGTATCGCCATTGCCGGCGTCGAGGGCCACTGAACCCCCAGCGGTTCCCCCTCGTCTCTCGGCTGGCCAACATTCCACCGAGCCAGCCACCAACGTTGGCCCCAGTGCAGGGTCCTTGCGGAGAACCACTCGGGCCACGGCTGGCCAACATCATAATCCGCATAATCTTCCACGGTCGGTGAATCAGTGGGAGGGAGCCGATGGCGTGGCGGCCGCCATGGGGGTAGACTCTGGCTCGGAGCGCTAGCGACGGTGGGTCATCGACGGGCCGTTGACGCAAACTGGGGGGGTAGATGTAGCGGTATGAGAATGTAAGCAGCTGCTTAATGAGCACGGGTGTCTATTGGCTGCCAGCGCTGTGGGCGTCCTATAAAAGTCCGGCCTTTCTGCCACACTTCCCTCTGACCTCCAGCACTGGGCCCGCCCGCCGGCGTTCACTTCCGGGTTTGCTCCGTGCTCGCTTCGTGCATCCCTGCGGGTAAGAGGAGCACTTGGTCTCCTTTATTCACATTTTCAGACTGTTTTTAATGTATTTATCTAATTTGTAGCATGGACAGTCTACCCGCGCAATAAGGGGATATGCCGGTTGTTTCAGGCCGCTTATGATAACGCTCACGGTAAGGGTTTCCCTGTTTGGTTGCTTTCGGCTGTCCTATAGCATAGCTTAGCTTACTAGCATGTTACCTCTCGTAGGCGCTGTGATAGCTCTCCCTCGCCTCTCCCTCGGCGGAGCTCAAAGTTGGCTCTTAAGTGGTAAGTATGTTGGTGTCTGTGGGTTAATGAGCTGTAAATGCTAATCATACTTATACCTCCTCGTGTTATGTTTGTGTAGACGCTGCCGTTTTGTCCTGCTGCACTTCTTTCCACTGTCGCTTGTCGTTTGTATTCTGTGCCAACTCTGCATGTGCTTCGCTTCACGCCACCTATTGACTGCCTGATTCTGGCCTGCGCTGGTCGGGCATTTTCTAACCTGCCGCCTGCTTTTGGGGAAGATTGTTGGGGTATTCTGCGGGGGGACCCCCCCATCCCCTCCCCCTTGCGGTGTGCGCTTCGGTGAACGGGGCGGCGGGAAATTAACCCCTCCTTTCCCGGATATTCCTGGGATTGAACGAGCTGTTGCGAAATACAGCACTGGACCAGCGTGGCGTGTGAACTGGAGCGTTATTGGGTGTTGGTACTGTTTTTGTAATGTTTTAATTCTGTGTTCCAGGAGCTGATTGGTCAATCTGGTGGCGGGGTCGGTCCTTTTGGTGGTGGTAAGCTTTGTATATATATTTCTAGAAGAAGAAGAAGAAGTGACTTTATTGATCTCACACTGGAGAAATTCTTCTCTGCATTTTAACCCACCCTATATAGGATGGGTTAGGGGTAAACCCTAACCCATCCTATATATATATATATACATATATTAGGAGCAGTGGGCAGCACACATTAGGGCGCCCGGGGACCATCTCCATGATCTTCTTGCTTCGGCTTGGTCAGGACCTAAGCTGGAGGTACCTATGGTGCATGTTTTTTGAGTTGGTGGGGGAAACCGGAGTGCCCGGAGGAAACCCACCCAGACACGGGGAGAACATGCAAACTCCACACAGAAAGGCTCAGGCGACCCGGGTATCGAACCCAGACCATGCATGCAAACTCCACACAGAACACACACAGAAAGGCCTGGGCGACCCGGGGATCGAACCCGGAACCTTCTTGCTGTGAAGCAAGAGCGCTAACCACTCAGCTACCGTGCCTGTTGTTGAATGTGTTTGTAGTGGTTTTCTTTGTGTTGGGTTGTTTTTTTTAGTTTTCATACCATTATTGTTGGTTCCTCTCTGTCCTCCAGCCTGACCTCAGCTCCTGGACGTCCCCACGTGGTGTGTGTGAGTGTGTGAGTGCGCTAGGCCTTCTTAAAGAAGATTGAATTGAGTTTTATACTGTTTATAATAAAAGGACTTGTTTTAAACATCATTCGAAGAATTTACAATAAAGACTGTGAATTGGAACTGTCTCGTCTGTGTAGTGTAAAATCGTACCTGCGTGCCTTAGTACCTCTTAGTCCCCATTATTGGGGTGGCGTTGTTGTGTAGTGTACATTATAAGTACACTTTGGGAGCTACCGCTACTGCCACACAACCATGAATGGATGGCAGCCACTCCAGTCAGGTGCCAGTTGATGACGTCAGGAGCACCTGCCTTCACCAGACTTGCAAAAATTGTATTCCCCACACAACCCACATGTTTTAAAACAAGAACATTTACTACACGTCATTAGTGCTACCGTACCATAATTATTAAATTACAAATAACATATTTTGTGCCTGCATTTACTTGCTCATAGGACGGCGTTTCATGGATATCACTAAACCCAATATCTTCGACAGTGCTCCATATGACACAAAACTACCATGGGTGAGCCGAACATGGTGGTTTACAGTAGAATTAAGGGCCCAATTGCAAAAAAAAACCCTCTTCCTCCAAAAACACTCCTTCAATGGTGTTATGTATGCCTTATTTTCGGCACTGTTATTTAAAAAAACAAAGGTTTGGGGGGGGCGAACATTAAAAAATATTAAATTCAGACTGCCTTTGCTTGATACTTTTACTTGTACTTTTAATTACATTACTTGAGTACATTTATTTTTACATTACTTGTCATACTTAAGTACAAGAAGTTCCAGATACTTTAAGACTTTTACTCAAGTAACATTTCAGTCAGTGACTTCGACTTTTACCAAAGTAATTTTTGGGAGGGGAACCTATACTTTTACTTGAGTTTGATTTTCCACTACTTTATACAAAACTGCTCATATATCCCAGCATGCACCGCGCGCTACTTCTTCTACGGGAGAAAATGGAGTCGGCGGCTGCTTCCCGTAGTTGCGAGACCTGTCGCATTTCGCACAAAGCCATGCGGTCCGCGGAGTGCACTCAGGGCTGAGCAAGTGTGCACCGCCTTGACTGCAGTCTGAGCCCCTTCAAACCACGCTCCGAACTGGGGACACGGCCGCAGTTTCGTTTCGTCACACGGAAGTAAGGCAGAAGGAAGTTGGTCGCCGATGACTGGTCAAAATTGGTAAAAATGCGGGAAAGTTGCAGTGATTGGTCAAAATTGCAACACCACCCTGAATTCACAGGGATTGGCTGAAGTTGGGTTGAAGTTGCAAATCGCAACATCGCGAATTCCTGGAGGGTCTGATTAAAGAGATATTTAAAAAATAATAAGATAAGATAATCCTTTATTTGTCCCACAATGGGGAAATTGCAGTGTCACAACGCAAGTTTCAGAAACAGTTGGAAAATATGAGCATGCATCAATAATATTACACATGTAATTATTACTATGGAGATGATACATGGTTGCTATGGAGATGAACATGACTAGCATTGATCATTGTACAGTCTGACAGCAGCAGGAAGGAAAGATCTGTGAAATCTCTCTTTAACACAGCGAGGGTGAATCAGTCTGTCACTGATGCTGCTCTCTAGAGCCGACAGAGCGTCCTGCAGGGGGCGACACTCATGGTCCAGCATGAGTTTAGCCAGGACCCTCCTGTCCCCCACCTGCTGCACCGAGTCCAGAACACAGCCCAGGACTGAGCTGGACTTCCTGATGACCTTGTCCAATACATCTCTCCTACATCATTCCATAGAGCTCGCATGATATATTTGATGTGTTTTGTGTGTAAATCAAATGTAGAAAGTGTTCAACTGAAAGAAAAAAAGAGTGAAAAAGAATATTTGTCCCTTCTACCTGGAGTGGCTGGTCCATAGGAGAGGACAGGCCAGTCCAGGTAGAAGTCTTCAGGAAGCCCTCACACACCGACCAACAGCTGCTTTTGATTCACACCGTCCACTGCAGCACAAACTTTGAGTTATTAGGACTTTACAGCGCAGAGCTCAAGTGGTTCCTATAAGCACAGAAGGAAAAGTGAACAACAGGTCCACAAAGCTCTCTCTGCGTGTGGATGTGCAGAATGGACTTTCAATAGATCTAAGAGAGCCACAAAACAGGACAACAGAATCAGTGCCGAGGAGAAGAGGTGCAACTACTGAAAAGGAGCAAATACAAGATTTACATGTGAAATGATCCACGCAATCATGGTGAAATTGTCTACTCATATTTTCAAATTATTATGAAGGTAATCTGCAGAAAAACAAGTTATTCAAACTTTATTTGTCCAAAACAGATCTGCTTCTATTTGGACTGAGCTCATATTTACACATAATGAAGGAATTGAAATGACACATTCTTCTTTTTATGGAGTATTTTCATTTGTGTTTCTCGTCCCTGGGCTTCAGCACACGACACACAACTTCAACACGTCTTCAACACGTCTTCAACACGTCTTCAACACATCTTCAACACGTCTTCAACACGTCTTCCGCACGTCTTCCGCACGTCTTCCGCACGTCTTCCGCACGTCTTCCGCACGTCTTCCGCACGTCTTCCGCACGTCTTCCGCACGTCTTCAGTATCTCCTCCACCTGTGGAGAAGCAGAGACCAGAAATGATTCACTTTAAACTGTGTTTGAAACACATCACATCCAATACTGAACTACAATGGAACTAAACCAGG
Organism: Paratrypauchen microcephalus; assembly: GCA_036785185.1. Classification (NCBI taxonomy): domain Eukaryota; kingdom Metazoa; phylum Chordata; class Actinopteri; order Gobiiformes; family Gobiidae; genus Paratrypauchen; species Paratrypauchen microcephalus. The sequence goes on along the minus strand of JAVJIX010000422.1, from coordinate 146,806 downwards.
ACTAGATCCGGACTAGACCCGGACTAGACCGGAACTAAACCAGGACTAGATCCGGACTAGACCCGGACTAGACCGGGACTAAACCGGGACTAAACCGGGACTAGACCGGGACTAAACCGGGACTAGACCGGGACTAGACCGGGACTAAACCGGGACTAGACCGGGACTAGACCGGGACTAGACCGGGACTAGACCGGGACTAGACCAGGACTAGACCAGGACTAGACCAGGACTAAGCCAGGACTAGACCAGGACTAAGCCAGGACTAAGCCAGGTCTAAACAAGATTCAGATGCACAGTGCAGATACCACACACGCAGACACGTCCGCTGCACCTTTCCCATGGATTTGGAGAGAAAAGCCCTTCACTGTGTGAGCCTCTAATGTGAAAAATACACTTGGAGTGTATTTTGGATGGACGAGGGTCCTGGGCTGTGACCCAGGGCGTGCGGCTGTGTGCTGCTTTGGCGTGCTGTCTGCACACTTTAATCTGTTCAACTGGGAGCACAAGTGAAACGAGCCTGGTGCAGGGACTCGCCGTTCTGCTTCTAAATGCTCTTGCAGTGTGTTTGGGGCGTAAGGAGCCACTCCATGTGTCAGGTGAAAACAGAAGGACATGTGTGCGACTGCTCCACACTCAAAACAGACCCATAAAGTCACTACTCACTCCAGTGTCTCCAGTCGATAGTGAGGGCTCCCTTTAAGCTCCAGGAGCTCCTCCACATCTGATTTACTCAGATCGTTAAAACGTAGGTCCAGGTGTGTGAGATGTGAGGGGTTGGACTTCAGAGCTGCAGTCAGAGAGGAACAGCTCCTCTTTGACAAACCACAGAGCTCCAATCTGAATAAAGAACACATGATGTGGTTAAAGTCCATACAAATATAGATTGTGCTTATATATTATAAATATATAATAAAAGAAATCAAATATGGCAATAATAAAACATGAAACACAACTGAATGTTTATTCAGCATTTTTGGACTTAGTGCCATTTAAATCATCAATACTTTTGATTAGAATTAGGGCTGTCAGTTTAACGCATTAATTAGATTAATTAATTACGCTGCAAATTAACGTGTTATAAAAATTAACGCAATTAATTATGAGCGGCAATTCAACGCGCGCGCATTTTAAATTTGGCGTGCAGGGTCTTTGAACGGCGAGTTTATTTATAAAAATGTGACGGAGCGTTGTCCCCGGGGAGAGCACGTGAAGACGCCCGTTTCCTTATCTGCTGCTCCGCTGAACCTTTTTCATTATCAACCATAAACTAACTCCCATAACCTCTCCAGCGTGTTCTGCTGCGACTCAGGGTGCACATTTAGAAGCACCAGTTTTGCCCCTCCAAATCGCGCTAAACCCGATCATTTTTACTCACGCCCGCGCTGCCGCCTTCTCCCTCCTCCCGCGGTGCGATCTACCCAGACACATCCACACCGGGAGTTTAAATCCTCGCAGGTTCCGGGGTTCATGTGAGCCATGAGTAATTTACACGGGCAATTATTTGTATTCTCTGTATATTTGAAGCTTTGTATATTATTTATTGCCGTTGCATGAAAGCGACTGTAGGTGCTCACCTTTTGGCACCAGAAATATTCGCCATTTAATAGTGGAATGGTGTAAATGAGCTTTAATGAATGTTCTGTAATGTGGGAGGGGGATGGGGGTATACAGCTGCACTCTGCAGTCTTGTTTTGGTTACAGTGGAGGTAACGTGCACGGAGAGAAAGAGCGAGAGCCAAAGACTGAAAGACTTAAAGGTCGTGATGGTGAGATGAACCTCATGAGGCATTGAAAGGGTTCATTTCTCGAAGCTTCATGTGCGCATGAAACCACCTACTGGCCAAGTGTGTAATCACAGCAGCTGTACCTGAACCACAGAATGTGTTTGTGTTTTTGTGTCTGTTGGGACATTACAAAACATGTGTGACCAAATCATTTCTATACATATATTATCACATATGTGTATAATACATTTTGTTTGTATTCTGTGTGTAAATGTTCATAATATGGCAGGTTTCTGAAAATGGCGTAATCGGGCAGAGGACAGTCAAAGTGTTTGTGGAACTAGGAAAAGGACACAGATTATGCTTATGTAACTTGGACAATGATGTACAGGACAGGGGAAATTTTATTCATTTTTATTCAGAAACAAGAGTTTCTCAACAGTTTTTGGTTTTCAGATCAAAGTGTTCCCACACAGGGGAAAACCTCCTCTTCCTCGCTGGCTCCATCCTATCACCTCTCCTACTCTCCTCACGCTCCTAAATCTCTCTCCCTAAACTCTCCAAACTCTCAAGTGAACTCTCCTTCAAATCCCACATTCTGAATGGAGACTGAGGGTCTGTACAGCTGGAATAGCTCGCGGCAATAATCCGAACCGCTTCCCGAAGCGATCACGTGGTACAGCCGGGTAGCGAGGCTTCGAACGCGCTTCGTGGAAACACCCCCTTCATTACTCGACACACACTTCAAAGCCTCGGCATGTCTCATAACATCACTACTTAAAGGGGAAGTATGCAGTCTTTTCACTGTACCACTGTAAATATTTTTTCACACACGTTTGAGAGCACTGTGGGAGAGCACAATAAACCACCTAAAAATGTATTAATCCATCCATGTTCTTCCTCTTATCCGGGGCCGCATCACTGGGGCAACAGTCTAAACAGAGACTCCCAGATTTCCTTCACCCCAGACACTTCCTTCAGCTCCACCGGGGGGACCCCAAGGTGTTCCCAGGCCAGCCGGGAGACATAGTCCCTCCTCCCGGTGGGACGTGCCCCGAACACCTCCCGAGGGAGGCGTCCAGGAGGCACCTCAGAGTCCAAGTCCAGAGTAAATACTAGAGCTGATTATGGCCGAGCTCTTTAGTGAAAGCTCTGAAACATGACACAAGTAAGAGACAGTGAACTGACCTGAGAGTCTCCAGTCGACAGTCTGGACTCTGCAGAAAACCACACAGATGAGACACTCCTGAATCACACAGGTCTGGGTTACCGGTCAGATCCAGTTCTGTGAGATGTGAGGGGTTGGACTTCAGAGCTGAGACCAGAGAAGAACACCTCATCTCTGACAAACCACACTCCTTCAATCTGAATAAAGAACACATGATGTGGTTATACATCTTATATGACACTTTTTCTCCATTGTTAACACACTATTTGTCATTCACTGCACCAAGTCCCTAGCCTGGGAATTCCCAGGCCGCTTCCGTTCGTTTCGAACTGGAAGGCGGCCTGGAAACTCGTCCAAGCGAGAGTCCCAGATTTAGGGCCCCAATCAGAGAGCGGGGGAGGTGTGGCAAGACGGTGACGCGTACTACATGACAAACGGAAGCTTGTAGTTTGAACTGACAACTGACATGATTGGCTATGGACTTACGTATACGCTCAATGATAGACATTCATAACGCCCAATAAACGGCCGTTGGCGATCGCTAACCACACCTCCGCTACGGGATTTTTCGAAGCGAGTTTCCAGACCCATATCTCACTTGTGATATGGTCAGGTGTTAACCAGACTACCAAGTCCCCACAGCTTCAAGTCATTTCAACAAAACATGACTTTAGACTTGAACACATGTGAATAAAGAATCCATGATGTGGTTCACGTCCATAGAAATAGGCCTGTCACCATAATTACTATATCCACTTATCGATCAATATATGAAAGCTGGAACTAGATTTTTGGGCTCAGTATTTATCATGAGTACTTTTTCTTTGCACTGCTGGGAAATGTGTGTTTATTTTCTGGCTATACTATAGATCTCAGCTGTAGTTTTTTTTTTTTTTTTTAACAATATTGTAATTTAGAATATTTTTTTGGATTAAATCTGCTCTTGGGTTTTTGTGTCAGAGACATAAGTGAGTTTCAGTATGATCGTCTGTATTTTCTTCAGCGATATATCATACTTCAAATGTGTTAGCGTGACAGGCCGACATAGAAATATGGATTGTCCTCATGGAGACATTGTGAATAACCAAATAAAGACGTGATAATATATCATTAATAATAATACAAACATATGAAAAGCATTACTGAACATGGTGTCACGTCTTTTCTGGTTTGACAAATAAATCCACAACACTTTTCTTTTCATGGAATAGTTCACTTCTTCATGAGTGCGTTCCAGTGTCAAGTCTTTCACTGATCAATGAAAGTCCAACTTGAAAAACCCAGAAAAACAAACTCAAGGCTCAACTCAGCTTCAAGATTTTTATTGAGTTTTTCTGCTTCTTCAGCAGGTCGAAGCCTTTAAAGTAAACAAACATGAAATAATGACGTTTTAATTAGTATTTTCATCTCCTACTATTTTAATTAAAATATTTGTATAAATAATAATAATTATTATCAATATAGCTTTTACATATGATCTTAATTTGGCATTTTTTTGAAGAATGTAACATTTAAATACAGTGGTACCTCACCTTACGAAATTAATTCGTTCCAGAAGTGGTTTCGTAACGTGAATTTTTCGTAAGTTGAGTCGCTATTTCAATGGAAAAAGCCTGATTCGTTCCAAGGCCCCTCCGAAGTTTTTTTTTAATAGTGTAACTTTTTTTATAGTGTAACACTGTGTTCTGCGTCCTGATTGGCTAAGAGACTGTAGATCCAGGACTAAACGTGGACTAAACCAGGTCTAAACAAGGTCTAAACCTGGACTAAACCAGGACTGGACACCAGGATTAAAGCGCCGCGTGTGGGTCCATTTCCTGGTTTCGTGCTAGCTCTGGTATTAGCAGCAGCACCGGTGTACCTCACGAGTCACGGCTGAGGCGAGCAGCGACTGCGTGCGTGGGGGGAAGGGGGAGGGCGGACACGTGTGTGATAGCGCAGCATGACCCGGCGTGGGGCTGCGAGCACGAGACCCGTGCTCAAACCGTGCCTCCTCTAAACCAGGTCTAAACCAGGTCTAAACCAGGATTAAACCAGGATTAAACCACCGCGTGCGGGTCTATTTCCTGGTTTCGTGCTAGCTCTGCCGGTGTACCTCACGAGTCATAGCTGAGGCAAGCAGCGAGGAGGAGAGGGGATGTGCCTCCCCTCGGGACGGCACGCAGTCCGAGCACATGAACGAACGCAGGCAAGAACCGCGGTGGTTTAATCCTGGTTTAGACCTGGTTTAGACCTGGTTTAGAGGAGGCACGGTTTGAGCACGGGTCTCGTGCTCGCAGCCCCGCGCCGGGTCATGCTGCGCTATCACACACACGTGTCCGCCCTCCCCCTTCCCCCCACACTTCACTATTAATACATTTTGTTGAAAATCTATGAAAGTTTGAGTGTTTAAACGAGAGACAAATGTGAGAAAAGTTTAAATCCAGTCTGAGAAAAGCGTATAATGTGTGTGGCTGAGCGTGCATTATTTGAATTTTTGAAATTTCGCATTTCGTAACTTGAATTTTCTTTCGTACCTAGAGACCAAAATTTTACGTGAAGGCGTTTCGTAACTTGGAATTTTCGTTTGTTGGGTCATTCGTAAGGTGAGGTACCACTGTATATATATATATATATATATATATATATATATATATATATATACTCAACAAAAATATAAACGCAACACTTTTGTTTTTGCTCCCATTTTTCATGAGATGGACCCAAAGATCCAAAATTCACTCCAGATACACAACACTACCATTTCTCTCAAACATTGTTCACAAATCTGTCCAAATGTGTGACAGCGAGCACCTCTGCCCTGCCGAGACAATCCACCCCACCTCACAGGTGCGCCACATCAAGATGCCGATCCGACATCATGACCAGTGCACAGGTGCACCCCAGACTGCCCACAATAAAAGGCCACCCCGAAATGTGCATTTTTGTTTTTGCTTTATTGGGGGTCTGGGGACTCAGAACCAGTCAGTATCTGGTGTGACCACCATTTGCCTCATGCAGTGCAAAACATCTTCTTCGCATAGAGTTTATCAGATTGTCAATTGTGGCCTGTGGAATGTTGGTCCACTCCTCTTCAATGGCTGTGCGAAGTTGCTGGATATTAGTGGGAGCTGGTACACGCTGTCGTATACGCCGGTCAAGCACATCCCAAACATGCTCAATGGGTGACATGTCCGGTGAGTATGCTGGCCATGCAAGAACTGGGACATTTTCAGCTTCCAAGAATTGTGTACAGATCCTTGCAACATGGGGCCGTGCATTATCTTGCTGAAACATGAGGTGATGTTCATGGATGTATGGCACAACAATGGGCCTCAGGATCTCATCACGGTATCTCTGTGCATTCAAAATGCCATCAATAAAATGCACCTGTGTTCTTCATCCATAACAGCCTTTGAAGAGGAGTGGAGCAACATTCCACAGGCCACAATTGACAATCTGATAAACTCTATGCGAAGAAGATGTGTTGCACTGCATGAGGCAAAGATAAGATAAGATAAGATAAGATAAGCCTTTATTGATCTCACACAGGAGAAATTTACTCGTCACAGTAGCTCCAGGACATTTGGACAAGAGGGAAAAAGTGCATGCAGGCAGGGAGGGGATAAAGTAAGTAATAAATAATACAAATAGTAATACGTAATAATAATAATAATGGAAAATAGTAATAATGATAATGATAAAAGGAGAAGTTCAATTTGTCAGTTGTTTGGTCGCAAACGTTTCGCCGCTCATCCGAGAGGCTTCGTCAGCTCTAATAAGAATACTGGTAAGACACTTGCTTATATCTTGCTGTAGGGAGGAGCTACCTAGCTAACTACTTTCCGGAACTATCTCATTGGTTTCCGTCTTTTGTTTCTCTGGCGTCTAGATAACGATCCCTATTCATCCCTACACGACTGTTTTTCCCACCTCTGGCCCTGCCCGGCTAGCCCTATTGTTTCCCTGTTTGCTTGATCTAGGCTTAAGAATGGAATTGTAGATGGGATGCAAATTATGTCTGACTCCACCATTTCTGTAAGGAAAACTACGAGCCCAACATCATTGGACTGGTAAGAAAGCTGGAAAAGGGCACAAGAAATCTAGCTGAGAAGAGGAATCATCTACGTTTTAATCTTAGATGTCGACAGGAGCAACTTATTCCCAAGGTTCTACAAAAGAAAGCACCGGAACCAGGACTTAGGGCAGACAGGTTAACCCAGCGTTACCTGAGAGGTATATTTAGCCTTAGAATTAGCCGTCTCAATTATGAAATTGATAACTTAAAATTTGAAATAGACAGCTTACTAAACAAAATAACGGGTCTAGTGCCAAAAGAAATGTTTCACAGGATTAACGACTTCATAGCTACGGGTCAGTTGAGGCAGCACAACAAAACCAAAGAGCGACACATTAGGAAGTTTGCACAACTCCAGAATCAACATAGAAATAACCCCAAGGATCGGAGTGACAGTAGGAAGGAGGACAGACCTAGCCAAATCTTTCCAACTGGGTACTCACTCAGACAGAGAAAGAAGTCCTGTGCAAAGGACTGAATTTCTCTGTGACTCCTAATCACATCCCCACGGTGGATTACATCACGGCAGTGGAAACAGCCATTAGGAACAACAAGCTCACAGAGACAGAAGCTGGAGACCTTAGACAGAAATTAACAGCTGCATTGAGCAATGCTAAACTTCCACCCTCAAACGTAACACCAGAGGAGAGGAAGGCCATCATTGCTCTAGAGAGGGACCAGAGCATCCAAATCCTGCCTGCAGACAAAGGGAGATGCACGGTGATTTTGGACGCAACTGATTATGAGGCTAAGGTGAACAGCCTACTCAGTGACACGACAACATACGAAGTACTGAAACGGGACCCCACCAATGGGTACAAAAAGAAGATCATTGATTGCTTACAGAAGTTGAGGAAAGAAGAAGTCATTGATCTACAACTGTATTACAGACTGTACCCTGGTGATGCTATCCCATATATATAATTTGGCCAAACACCTAAAAACCATCTTGGCTCCATTGGTGGGCAACACGGAGCACCACATTGAGAACACAGCCGAATTTGTAAACAAAGTTAAGTTTCTCCAGTTTGGTCAGGATGAGACAATGGTTTCCTTTGATGTAACCTCTCTTTTCACTTGTATCCCCACAGCTGTAGCGGTCGAAGCAGCGAGAAGGAGTTTACTGCAGGATTCCAAGCTAGAAGAGAGAACCAAACTTTCACCTGACCAAATCTGCCAACTGCTGGAAATTTGTCTAAATACCACCTATTTCCAGTTCAGAGGGAACTTCTACAGGCAAATTCATGGCTGTGCGATGGGCTCACCAGTCTCCCCTATCATGGCTAATTTATACATGGAACAATTTGAACAGAGTGCCTTAGCTTCATATCCAGGCACTCCGCCCACACACTGGTTTCGTTATGTTGATGATAATTTTACAAAAATCAAAATTCAAGATTTGGAACCTTTTACTGCACATATCAATTCTGTAGATCCTAATATCAAATTCACCCGTGAAGATGCCAAGGATAACACATTGGCGTTCTTAGATTGTGCAGTAACGATAGGAGGAGACCGGGGACTCCAAGTAGAAGTCTTCAGGAAGCCCACACACACAGACCAATACCTGCTTTTTGATTCACACCACCCACTGCAGCACAAACTGGGTGTTATTCGGACATTACAACACAGGGCCCAAGTGGTTCCCACAAGCACAGAGGGTAAGGAAAAAGAAGAACAACATGTGCAGGAAGCCCTCTCTGTTTGTGGTTATCCTAAATGGGCTGTTAACAAAACCAAGAGAGACAAGGACAATAAACAAGACAACAGAGAATCCGAACCCAGGAGGAAAGGGGTAGCGATTCCGTACCTGGCCGGCGTGTCGGAAAAACTACAGAGGATTTTCAGACAATATGAAATCCCAGTTTATTTCAAACCCACAAACACTTTAAGACAGGAGTCTCAAACTCAATTTACCTAGGGGCCGCATGGGGTAGAATCTGAATGAGGCTGGGCCGCATCAGGATTTCCACAAGAAAAGTGCAAATAAATCATTCCAATGTTCTCAAATATATTTATTTTTAATACAAATGAAATAAATGAAAAAATGATAAAATAATAAATCAATCAGTAATAATAATTTAATAATAATAATGGTCATACAGTAGATACAGACGACTAAAGAAACCGCATATTGACTGGCTGGCTAGTTATTTTTTATTCAGTTTTAAATGTATTAACAGTTTTTTTAAACGTTAATTGCCTGAAATGGAACATTGAACATAAACTGTTTTAAACATGGATTCTCTGGTTCAGTCCTGGTTCAGTCCTGGTTCAGTCCTGGTTTTAGACCTGGTTCAGTCCTGGTTCAGTCCTGGTTCAGTCCTGGTTCAGTCCTGGTTTAGTCCTGGTTCAGTCCTGGTTCAGTCCTGGTTTAGACCTGGTTTTAGTCCTGGTTCAGTCCTGGTTCAGTCCTGGTTTAGTCCTGATTTTAGACCTGGTTCAGTCCTGGTTCAGTCCTGGTTTAGTCCTGGTTTTAGACCTGGTTCAGTCCTGGTTTAGTCCTGGTTCAGTCCTGGTTCAGTCCTGGTTCAGTCCTGGTTTAGACCTGGTTCAGTCCTGGTTTTAGTCCTAGTTCAGTCCTGGTTCAGTCCTGGTTTAGTCCTGCTTTAGTCCTGGTTCAGTCCTGGTTCAGTCCTGGTTTAGTCCTGGTTTAGTCCTGGTTTAGACCTGGTTCAGTCCTGGTTCAGTCCTGGTTTAGGCCTGGTTTAGTCCTGGTTTAGTCCTGGTTTAGTCCTGGTTCAGTCCTGGTTCAGTCCTGGTTTAGTCCTGGTTCAGTCCTGGTTTAGTCCTGGTTTTAGACCTGGTTCAGTCCTGGTTCAGTCCTGGTTCAGTCCTGGTTTTAGACCTGGTTTAGACCTAGTTTAGTCCTGGTTCAGTCCTGGTTCAGTTCTGGTTTAGACCTGGTTTTAGTCCTGGTTCAGTCCTGGTTCAGTCCTGGTTCAGTCCTGGTTTAGTCCTGGTTCAGTCCTGGTTTAAGTCCTGGTTCAGTCCTGGTTCAGTCCTGGTTTAGTCCTGGTTTAGTCCTGGTTTAGTCCTGGTTCAGTCCTGGTTCAGTCCTGGTTCAGTCCTGGTTCAGTCCTGGTTTTAGTCCTGGTTTAGACCTGGTTTAGACCTGGTTCAGTCCTGGTTTAGTCCTGGTTTAGTCCTGGTTTAGTCCTGGTTCAGTCCTGGTTTAGTCCTGGTTTAGTCCTGGTTTAGACCTGGTTCAGTCCTGGTTTAGTCCTGGTTTAGACCTGGTTTTAGACCTGGTTCAGTCCTGGTTTTAGTCCTAGTTCAGTCCTGGTTTAGTCCTGGTTTAGTCCTGCTTTAGTCCTGGTTCAGTCCTGGTTTAGTCCTGGTTTAGACCTGGTTCAGTCCTGGTTTAGTCCTGGTTCAGTCCTGGTTCAGTCCTGGTTTAGTCCTGGTTCAGTCCTGGTTCAGGCCTGGTTTAGTCCTGGTTTAGTCCTGGTTTAGACCTGGTTCAGTCCTGGTTCAGTCCTGGTTTAGTCCTGGTTTAGTCCTGGTTCAGTCCTGGTTCAGTCCTGGTTTAGTCCTGGTTTAGACCTGGTTTTAGACCTGGTTTTAGACCTGGTTCAGTCCTGGTTCAGTCCTGGTTTAGTCCTGGTTTGAGACCTGGTTTAGACCTGGTTCAGTCCTGGTTCAGTCCTGGTTTAGGCCTGGTTTAGTCCTGGTTTAGTCCTGGTTCAGTCCTGGTTCAGTCCTGGTTTAGACCTGGTTTTAGTCCTGGTTCAGTCCTGGTTTAGTCCTGGTTTTAGACCTGGTTCAGTCCTGGTTCAGTCCTGGTTTAGTCCTGGTTCAGTCCTGGTTCAGTCCTGGTTCAGTCCTGGTTTTAGACCTGGTTTAGACCTGGTTTAGTCCTGGTTCAGTCCTGGTTCAGTCCTGGTTCAGTCCTGGTTTTAGTCCTGGTTTAGACCTGGTTTAGACCTGGTTCAGTCCTGGTTTAGTCCTGGTTTAGTCCTTGTTCAGTCCTGGTTTAGTCCTGGTTTAGTCCTGGTTTAGACCTGGTTTAGACCTGGTTCAGTCCTGGTTTAGTCCTGGTTTAGACCTGGTTCAGTCCTGGTTTAGTCCTGGTTTTAGACCTGGTTCAGTCCTGGTTTTAGTCCTAGTTCAGTCCTGGTTTAGTCCTGGTTTAGTCCTGCTTTAGTCCTGGTTCAGTCCTGGTTTAGTCCTGGTTTAGACCTGGTTCAGTCCTGGTTTAGTCCTGGTTCAGTCCTGGTTCAGTCCTGGTTTAGTCCTGGTTCAGTCCTGGTTCAGGCCTGGTTTAGTCCTGGTTTAGTCCTGGTTTAGACCTGGTTCAGTCCTGGTTCAGTCCTGGTTTAGTCCTGGTTTTAGACCTGGTTCAGTCCTGGTTCAGTCCTGGTTCAGTCCTGGTTCAGTCCTGGTTCAGTCCTGGTTTTAGACCTGGTTTAGACCTGGTTTAGTCCTGGTTCAGTCCTGGTTCAGTTCTGGTTTAGACCTGGTTTTAGTCCTGGTTCAGTCCTGGTTCAGTCCTGGTTTAGTCCTGGTTTAGTCCTGGTTCAGTCCTGGTTTAGACCTGGTTTTAGTCCTGGTTCAGTCCTGGTTCAGTCCTGGTTTAGTCCTGGTTTAGTCCTGGTTCAGTCCTGGTTCAGTCCTGGTTCAGTCCTGGTTTTAGACCTGGTTCAGTCCTGGTTTTAGTCCTGGTTTAGACCTGGTTTAGACCTGGTTCAGTCCTGGTTTAGTCCTGGTTTAGTCCTGGTTCAGTCCTGGTTCAGTCCTGGTTCAGTCCTGGTTTAGACCTGGTTTAGACCTGGTTTAGACCTGGTTCAGTCCTGGTTCAGTCCTGGTTTTAGACCTGGTTCAGTCCTGGTTTAGTCCTGGTTTAGTCCTGGTTTAGTCCTGGTTCAGTCCTGGTTTAGTCCTGGTTTAGTCCTGGTTTAGACCTGGTTTAGACCTGGTTCAGTCCTGGTTTAGTCCTGGTTTAGTCCTGGTTTAGTCCTGCTTTAGTCCTGGTTCAGTCCTGGTTTAGTCCTGGTTTAGACCTGGTTCAGTCCTGGTTTAGTCCTTGTTTTAGACCTGGTTCAGTCCTGGTTCAGTCCTGGTTCACTCCTGGTTCAGTCCTGGTTTAGTCCTGGTTCAGTCCTGGTTTAGACCTGGTTTTAGTCCTGGTTCAGTCCTGGTTCAGTCCTGGTTTAGTCCTGATTTTAGACCTGGTTCAGTCCTGGTTCAGTCCTGGTTTAGTCCTGGTTTTAGACCTGGTTCAGTCCTGGTTTAGTCCTGGTTCAGTCCTGGTTCAGTCCTGGTTCAGTCCTGGTTCAGTCCTGGTTTAGTCCTGGTTTAGACCTGGTTCAGTCCTGGTTTTAGTCCTAGTTCAGTCCTGGTTTAGTCCTGGTTTAGTCCTGCTTTAGTCCTGGTTCAGTCCTGGTTCAGTCCTGGTTTAGTCCTGGTTTAGACCTGGTTCAGTCCTGGTTCAGTCCTGGTTCAGTCCTGGTTTAGGCCTGGTTTAGTCCTGGTTTAGTCCTGGTTTAGTCCTGGTTCAGTCCTGGTTCAGTCCTGGTTTAGTCCTGGTTCAGTCCTGGTTTAGTCCTGGTTTTAGACCTGGTTCAGTCCTGGTTCAGTCCTGGTTTAGTCCTGGTTCAGTCCTGGTTCAGTCCTGGTTCAGTCCTGGTTTTAGACCTGGTTTAGACCTGGTTTAGTCCTGGTTCAGTCCTGGTTCAGTTCTGGTTTAGACCTGGTTTTAGTCCTGGTTCAGTCCTGGTTCAGTCCTGGTTTAGTCCTGGTTTAGTCCTGGTTTAGACCTGGTTTTAGTCCTGGTTTTAGTCCTCGTTCAGTCCTGGTTCAGTCCTGGTTTAGTCCTGGTTTAGTCCTGGTTCAGTCCTGGTTTAGTCCTGGTTTAGTCCTGGTTTAGACCTGGTTTAGACCTGGTTCAGTCCTGGTTTAGTCCTGGTTTAGACCTGGTTCAGTCCTGGTTCAGTCCTGGTTTAGTCCTGGTTCAGTCCTGGTTTAGTCCTGGTTTAGTCCTGGTTTAGACCTGGTTCAGTCCTGGTTCAGTCCTGGTTTAGTCCTGGTTTAGTCCTAGTTCAGTCCTGGTTTAGTCCTGGTTTAGTCCTGCTTTAGTCCTGGTTCAGTCCTGGTTTAGTCCTGGTTTAGACCTGGTTCAGTCCTGGTTTAGTCCTGGTTCAGTCCTGGTTCAGTCCTGGTTTAGTCCTGGTTCAGTCCTGGTTCAGTCCTGGTTTAGTCCTGGTTTAGTCCTGGTTCAGTCCTGGTTCAGTCCTGGTTTAGTCCTGGTTTTGTCCTGGTTTAGTCCTGGTTTAGACCTGGTTTTAGACCTGGTTTTAGACCTGGTTCAGTCCTGGTTTAGGCCTGGTTTAGTCCTGGTTTAGTCCTGGTTTAGTCCTGGTTCAGTCCTGGTTCAGTCCTGGTTTAGTCCTGGTTCAGTCCTGGTTTAGTCCTGGTTTTAGACCTGGTTCAGTCCTGGTTCAGTCCTGGTTTAGTCCTGGTTCAGTCCTGGTTCAGTCCTGGTTTTAGACCTGGTTTTAGACCTGGTTTAGACCTGGTTTAGTCCTGGTTCAGTCCTGGTTCAGTCCTGGTTCAGTCCTGGTTCAGTCCTGGTTTTAGACCTGGTTCAGTCCTGGTTTTAGTCCTGGTTTAGACCTGGTTTAGACCTGGTTCAGTCCTGGTTTAGTCCTGGTTTAGTCCTGGTTCAGTCCTGGTTTAGTCCTGGTTTAGTCCTGGTTTAGACCTGGTTTAGACCTGGTTTAGACCTGGTTCAGTCCTGGTTTAGTCCTGGTTTTAGACCTGGTTCAGTCCTGGTTTAGTCCTGGTTTAGTCCTGGTTCAGTCCTGGTTTAGTCCTGGTTTAGTCCTGGTTTAGACCTGGTTTAGACCTGGTTCAGTCCTGGTTTATTCCTGGTTTAGTCCTGGTTTTAGACCTGGTTCAGTCCTGGTTTTAGTCCTAGTTCAGTCCTGGTTTAGTCCTGGTTTAGTCCTGGTTTAGTCCTGCTTTAGTCCTGATTCAGTCCTGGTTTAGTCCTGGTTTAGTCCTGGTTTAGACCTGGTTCAGTCCTGGTTTAGTCCTGGTTCAGTCCTGGTTCAGTCCTGGTTCAGTCCTGGTTCAGGCCTGGTTTAGTCCTGGTTTAGTCCTGGTTTAGACCTGGTTCAGTCCTGGTTCAGTCCTGGTTTAGTCCTGGTTTAGTCCTGGTTTAGACCTGGTTTTAGACCTGGTTTTAGACCTGGTTCAGTCCTGGTTTAGGCCTGGTTTAGTCCTGGTTTAGTCCTGGTTTAGTCCTGGTTCAGTCCTGGTTCAGTCCTGGTTCAGTCCTGGTTTAGTCCTGGTTCAGTCCTGGTTTAGTCCTGGTTTTAGACCTGGTTCAGTCCTGGTTCAGTCCTGGTTTAGTCCTGGTTCAGTCCTGGTTCAGTCCTGGTTCAGTCCTGGTTTTAGACCTGGTTTAGACCTGGTTTAGTCCTGGTTCAGTCCTGGTTCAGTTCTGGTTTAGACCTGGTTTTAGTCCTGGTTCAGTCCTGGTTCAGTCCTGGTTTAGTCCTGGTTTAGTCCTGGTTCAGTCCTGGTTTAGACCTGGTTTTAGTCCTGGTTCAGTCCTGGTTCAGTCCTGGTTTAGTCCTGGTTTAGTCCTGGTTTAGTCCTGGTTCAGTCCTGGTTTAGTCCTGGTTTAGTCCTGGTTTAGACCTGGTTTAGACCTGGTTCAGTCCTGGTTTAGTCCTGGTTTAGACCTGGTTCAGTCCTGGTTTAGTCCTGGTTTAGTCCTGGTTTTAGACCTGGTTCAGTCCTGGTTTTAGTCCTAGTTCAGTCCTGGTTTAGTCCTGGTTTAGTCCTGCTTTAGTCCTGGTTCAGTCCTGGTTTAGTCCTGGTTTAGACCTGGTTCAGTCCTGGTTTAGTCCTGGTTCAGTCCTGGTTCAGTCCTGGTTTAGTCCTGGTTCAGTCCTGGTTCAGTCCTGGTTTAGACCTGGTTTTAGTCCTGGTTCAGTCCTGGTTTAGTCCTGGTTTTAGACCTGGTTCAGTCCTGGTTCAGTCCTGGTTTAGTCCTGGTTCAGTCCTGGTTCAGTCCTGGTTCAGTCCTGGTTTTAGACCTGGTTTAGTCCTGGTTTAGTCCTGGTTTAGTCCTGGTTCAGTCCTGGTTTAGTCCTGGTTCAGTCCTGGTTCAGTCCTGGTTTAGTCCTGGTTTAGTCCTGGTTCAGTCCTGGTTCAGTCCTGGTTCAGTCCTGGTTTTAGTCCTGGTTTAGACCTGGTTTAGACCTGGTTCAGTCCTGGTTTAGTCCTGGTTTAGTCCTGGTTCAGTCCTGGTTTAGTCCTGGTTTAGTCCTGGTTTAGTCCTGGTTTAGACCTGGTTCAGTCCTGGTTTAGTCCTGGTTTAGACCTGGTTCAGTCCTGGTTTAGTCCTGGTTTAGTCCTGGTTTTAGACCTGGTTCAGTCCTGGTTTTAGTCCTAGTTCAGTCCTGGTTTAGTCCTGGTTTAGTCCTGCTTTAGTCCTGGTTCAGTACTGGTTTAGTCCTGGTTTAGACCTGGTTCAGTCCTGGTTCAGTCCTGGTTCAGTCCTGGTTTAGTCCTGGTTCAGTCCTGGTTCAGGCCTGGTTTAGTCCTGGTTTAGTCCTGGTTTAGACCTGGTTCAGTCCTGGTTCAGTCCTGGTTTAGTCCTGGTTCAGTCCTGGTTCAGTCCTGGTTCAGTCCTGGTTTAGTCCTGGTTTAGACCTGGTTTTAGACCTGGTTCAGTCCTGGTTCAGTCCTGGTTTAGTCCTGGTTTTAGACCTGGTTTAGACCTGGTTCAGTCCTGGTTCAGTCCTGGTTTAGGCCTGGTTTAGTCCTGGTTTAGTCCTGGTTCAGTCCTGGTTCAGTCCTGGTTTAGACCTGGTTTTAGTCCTGGTTCAGTCCTGGTTTAGTCCTGGTTTTAGATCTGGTTCAGTCCTGGTTCAGTCCTGGTTTAGTCCTGGTTCAGTCCTGGTTCAGTCCTGGTTCAGTCCTGGTTTAGACCTGGTTTTAGACCTGGTTCAGTCCTGGTTTAGTCCTGGTTTTAGACCTGGTTTAGACCTGGTTCAGTCCTGGTTCAGTCCTGGTTTAGGCCTGGTTTAGTCCTGGTTTAGTCCTGGTTTAGTCCTGGTTCAGTCCTGGTTCAGTCCTGGTTTAGACCTGGTTTTAGTCCTGGTTCAGTCCTGGTTTAGTCCTGGTTTTAGACCTGGTTCAGTCCTGGTTCAGTCCTGGTTTAGTCCTGGTTCAGTCCTGGTTCAGTCCTGGTTTTAGACCTGGTTTAGACCTGGTTTAGTCCTGGTTCAGTCCTGGTTCAGTTCTGGTTTAGACCTGGTTTTAGTCCTGGTTCAGTCCTGGTTCAGTCCTGGTTTAGTCCTGGTTTAGTCCTGGTTTAGTCCTGGTTCAGTCCTGGTTTAGTCCTGGTTCAGTCCTGGTTTAGTCCTGGTTCAGTCCTGGTTCAGTCCTGGTTTAGTCCTGGTTTTAGACCTGGTTTAGACCTGGTTCAGTCCTGGTTTTAGTCCTGGTTTAGACCTGGTTTAGACCTGGTTCAGTCCTGGTTTAGTCCTGGTTTAGTCCTGGTTTAGTCCTGGTTCAGTCCTGGTTTAGTCCTGGTTTAGTCCTGGTTTAGACCTGGTTTAGACCTGGTTCAGTCCTGGTTCAGTCCTGGTTTAGTCCTGGTTTTAGACCTGGTTTAGACCTGGTTCAGTCCTGGTTCAGTCCTGGTTTAGGCCTGGTTTAGTCCTGGTTTAGTCCTGGTTCAGTCCTGGTTTAGTCCTGGTTTAGTCCTGGTTCAGTCCTGGTTTAGTCCTGGTTTTAGACCTGGTTTAGACCTGGTTTAGTCCTGGTTTTAGTCCTGGTTTAGACCTGGTTTAGACCTGGTTCAGTCCTGGTTTAGTCCTGGTTTAGTCCTGGTTTAGTCCTGGTTCAGTCCTGGTTTAGTCCTGGTTTAGTCCTGGTTTAGACCTGGTTTAGACCTGGTTCAGTCCTGGTTTAGTCCTGCTTAAGTCCTGGTTTTAGACCTGGTTCAGTCCTGGTTTTAGTCCTAGTTCAGTCCTGGTTTAGTCCTGGTTTAGTCCTGCTTTAGTCCTGGTTCAGTCCTGGTTTAGTCCTGGTTTAGACCTGGTTCAGTCCTGGTTTAGTCCTGGTTCAGTCCTAGTTCAGTCCTGGTTTAGTCCTGGTTTAGTCCTGCTTTAGTCCTGGTTCAGTCCTGGTTCAGTCCTGGTTTAGTCCTGGTTCAGTCCTGGTTCAGTCCTGGTTTAGTCCTGGTTCAGTCCTGGTTTAGTCCTGGTTTAGTCCTGGTTTAGACCTGGTTCAGTCCTGGTTCAGTCCTGGTTTAGTCCTGCTTTAGTCCTGGTTCAGTCCTGGTTCAGTCCTGGTTTAGTCCTGGTTCAGTCCTGGTTCAGTCCTGGTTCAGTCCTGGTTTAGTCCTGGTTTAGTCCTGGTTTAGACCTGGTTCAGTCCTGGTTCAGTCCTGGTTTAGTCCTGGTTTAGTCCTGGTTCAGTCCTGGTTCAGTCCTGGTTTAGTCCTGGTTTAGACCTGGTTTTAGACCTGGTTTTAGACCTGGTTCAGTCCTGGTTCAGTCCTGGTTTAGACCTGGTTTTAGACCTGGTTTAGACCTGGTTCAGTCCTGGTCTAGTCCATATATGGATTATGGCAGTATCGCCCGGGTCTCGCGCGCACATCAAACAACACGTAGCGCGAGTGAGGCCGTGACACTATCTGCACGTGTGGGAACAGGGCCGCCCGCCGCCTCTCCACAGATCTGACAGGCTCTGAATGGAGTCAGAGACGGACGAAGACGCGTTCACGGAAGAAGCGCCCTCCCTCCCTCCCGCCGGAGCTGTGCGCCCGCGCGGGGAAAAGCGCGCGCAAAGCGGGCACAAATGCACCACTGTCTGCCTCCCTCGTGTCTAAGAAATGGATCAATCACTGTCCCTGTCTGATGTCTGCCTGCCGCAACCCCAAACACACAAGCACACACAAGCACTAAAAGCTCTAAGCACTGGGACCTCACCCTAGCCCCGCCCACATTTAGAGGAAATAAGCACGACCGATGTCCCGCCCTCCAGAGCCATATACCACATTGTGATTGGTTCATTCTGCGTCGCACACAAGAAATGAAATTCATATTAATCTTGCGGGCCTCACTTATATTAATCTTTCATATTAAGACGAGGGCCGCAAATTATCGTCCCGGGGGCCGCAGTTGGCCCGCGGGCCGCGTGCCTGAGACCATTGCTTTAAGACAAAAACTTGTCCACCCAAAGGACAAAACACCGAGCCACAAACAAAGCAATGTGGTCTACTCCATTCAGTGTAGTGAAGACTGCAGTGAGCGCTATATTGGAGAAACCAAGCAGCCACTTCACAAGAGGATGTACCAACACAGACGGGCGTGCCAGAGTGGACCTTCATCTGCTGTATATCTTCACCTAGAAGCCACGGGTCATTCATTTGAGGACAGTGAGGTTCAGATCTTAGCCAGGGAAAAGAATTGGTTTGAGAGGGGAGTTAAAGAGGCTATTTTTGTCAAAAAAGAGAATCCTTCTCTGAACAGAAATGGTGGAGTAAGACATAATTTGCATCCCATCTACAATTCCATTATTAAGCCTAGATCAAACAAACAGGGAAACAATAGGGTTAGCCAGGTCAGGGCCAGAGGTGTGAAAAACAGGCGTGTAGGGATGAATAGGGATCGTCAGCTAGACGCCAGAGAAACAAAAGACGGAAACCAATGAGATAGTTCCGGAAAGTAGTTAGCTAGGTAGCTCCTCCCTACAGCAAGATATAAGCAAGTGTCTTACCAGTATTCTTATTAGAGCTGACGAAGCCTCTCGGATGAGCGGCGAAGCGTTTTCAACCAAACAAACTTTGTCCAGTTGACAAATTGAACTTCTCCTGTTATCACACCTGTGAGGTGGGGTGGATTGTCTCGGTGGGGCAGAGGTGCTCGCTGTCACACATTTGGACAGATTTGTGAACAATGTTTGAGAGAAATGGTAGTGTTGTGTATCTGGAGTGAATTTTGGATCTTATCTCAGGAAAAATGGGAGCAAAAACAAAAGTGTTGCGTTTATATTTTTGTTGAGTGTATTTTAATCTAAAAAATAACCAATTTTCTATACCATTTTAAATACGCAAATGAAAGAAAATGACAACTTTGTTTTATTTTATATTGCTTCAGTTAATAAGTAAATAGTTCTTAATTGCTAAATAATAGACACTTTTTACATTAGTTCTCCTTTAATGTCCAGATTGAAATACATTTTTACAATATATTTAAAGGTCCCATGGCATGAAATTTTCACTTTCTGAGGTTTTTGAACGTTAATGTGAGCTCCCCTACCCTGTTTAGGCCCCCCCCCATGGTTAAAAGTTGTGAAATGTCTAAACTGAGCATTTGCGATCCTTTTCTGCGTTACAAAAAATCGGAGCTCAAACGGGCGATTTTGAACAAGGAAACTTATTGACGTCAGATCGAAAAAAGAAATGCAAATGCAGCTCCACCCCCGTCTGTCTGTACTCAGCGTCTCTGTAAATCACGCCCAGAGAGTTTGGACTGCGAATGCGCTAGGCAATGCGAAATGCGTTTTTTTATTTGCCTGGAGGCACGTCCAAGTGTTTCTAGGCTCGGAAGTCCTTTATCTGAGCCTCTGGACCTTTGAACAGCAGTGGTTTAATTTTATTTTCTGTGGAAATGTGTTTATTTTTCAATGGAACGCTTCTCATCTCTCCCCCCGTGCAAAAACACGGAAATGGATCAGAGCAGACAGCTGACAGTGGAGAGCGGAGAGTTTGGCCACGCCCCCACCCTCTACTATAGGCCATCTCTTTTCTCCTCATTTGCATTCAAGCAACAACGCCCATTATAGAGTGTTCAGAGAGAGAAAAATTACTCTTTCTCATCTTATCTCTGTTTCTCATGCACTGAGTGTTGATTTTGAAGAAGGATTCATTTACAGTATTAGGGAACCATTAAGGAGCCATATAAAAGCATCAAGAAGTACCATGTCATGGGACCTTTAAACAACCAATTGTCTATTACAATAAATTATTCAGTTATGTTTTAAACATTTTCAAAAATTAAATTAAATTAAATTAAATTACTACTTTCAGAATGTATTAATTAATTTACTGTTTACTTAAATTTGGACATTGATCCAATAGAATAAATGAGCCGACTGCATTTACGATCTTACTGAGGCTTCTAAATGTATTTTTAACAATGAAACACCAATAACTGAATAGATGTGTGATAAATAAGTGCAAGTCTATACTGTGGAACATTCCACACAACACAAAAGCATCTCCATGGAGACCAGCAGGTGGCAGAACCCCACCAGAAAAGTTCTAGTGTACTTTGTTTTAATATAATTCTTGTCCACCTCTGAGTCCAAGTCCAGAGTAAATACTAGAGCTGATTATGGCCGAGCTCTTTAGTGAAAGCTCTGAAACATGACACAAGTAAGAGACAGTGAACTGACCTGAGAGTCTCCAGTCGACAGTCTGGACTCTGCAGAAAACCACACAGATGAGACACTCCTGAATCACACAGGTCTGTGTTACGGCTCAGATCCAGGTGTGTGAGATGTGAGGGGTTGGACTTCAGAGCTGAGGCCAGAGAAGAACAGCTCATCTCTGACAAACCACAGCCCCACAATCTGAATAAAGAACACATGATGTGGTTATACATCTTATATGACACTTTTTCTCCATTGTTAACACACTATTTGTCATTCACTGCACCAAGTCCCCACAGCTTCAAGTCATTTCAACAAAACATGACTTTAGTTCAAACCTTGAACACATGTGAATAAAGAATCCATGATGTGGTTCACGTCCATAGAAATAGGCCTGTGACCATACACTGGTCTCTCGCTCTATCACAGGTCACTTTTCGCGGCATCGCTGTTTCGCAGATTTTTAAATTTATTTATTTATTTATGTATTTTTGATTTCAACTTTTTTTATAATGTATGAACATAGTGTTGTGCGTCCTGATTGTCTTCTCCTCTGTGTCTCCTGTACAGGACAGAATGTGTTCAGTTTGACACATTTATATAGATGTTATAGAGGGGGGCCCCGGGGGGGACCCAGGGGGGCTCCGGGAGTCCCGCTGGATGCACGAGGAGCCGAGACATGAGTCACTGGATCTGTAGGAAGTCCAGACCGGGACTAAGACATGAGGACCAGACTGGGACTAGACCGGGACCAGACTGGGACCAGACCAGGACCAGACCGGGACTAAGACATGAGGACCAGACCGGGACCAGACCGGGACCAGACCAGGACCAGACCGGGACTAAGACATGAGGACCAGACCGGGACCAGACCGGGACTAGACCGGGACCAGACCAGGACTAAGACATGAGGACCAGACCAGGACCAGACCGGGACCAGACCAGGACTAGACCGGGACCAGACCGGGACTAAGGCATGAGGACCAGACCAGGACCAGATCGGGACCAGACCGGGAGTAAGACATGAGTACCAGACCAGGACCAGACCGGGACCAGACCGGGACTAAGACATGAGTACCAGACCAGGACCAGACCGGGACCAGATCGGGACCAGATCGGGACCAGACCGGGACCAGACCAGGACTAGACCGGGACCAGACCGGGACTAAGACATGAGTACCAGACCGGGACCAGACCGGGACCAGACCGGGACTAAGACATGAGTACCAGACCAGGACCAGACCGGGACCAGACCGGGACTAAGACATGAGTACCAGACCAGGACCAGACCGGGACCAGACTGGGACTAGACCGGGACCAGACCGGGACTAAGACATGAGTACCAGACCAGGACCAGACCGGGACCAGACCGGGACTAAGACATGAGTACCAGACCAGGACCAGACCGGGACCAGACTGGGACTAAGGCATGAGGACCAGACTGGGACCAGACCGGGACCAGACCGGGACCAGACCGGGACTAAGGCATGAGGACCAGACTGGGACAAGACCAGGACTAGACCGGGACCAGACCAGGACTAGACCGGGACCAGACTGGGACTAGACCGGGACCAGACTGGGACCAGACCGGGACTAAGACATGAAGACCAGAGGCTGGAGACTCGGAGGCGGACTCACTCATCACCTGTCTTGGCTGACACGTCTCTGCAACATCGCGTGGCGGTCGGGGACAGTACCTCTGGACTGGCAGACCGGGGTGGTGGTCCCTCTGTTTAAGAAGGGGGACCGGAGGGTGTGTTCCAATTATTGGGGAATCACACTCCTCAGCCTTCCTGGTAAGGTCTATTCCAGGGTACTGGAGAGGAGAATTCGACCGATAGTCGAACCTCGGATTCAGGAGGAGCAGTGTGGTTTTCGTCCCGGCCGGGGAACACTGGACCAGCTCTATACTCTCCATCAGGTGCTCGAGGGTGCATGGGAGTTTGCCTGACCAGTCCACATGTGCTTTGTGGATCTGGAGAAGGCATTCGACCTTGTCCCTCGTGGGGTCCTGTGGAGGGTGCTCTGGGAGTACGGGGTTCGGGGCTCTTTGCTAAGGGCTGTTCGGTCTCTGTATGACCGGAGCAGGAGCTGTGTTCGCATTGCCGGTAGTAAGTCGGACCTGTTTCCGGTGCATGTTGGACTCCAGGGCTGCCCTTTGTCACCGGTTCTGTTCATTATATTTATGGACAGAATTTCTAGGCGCAGTCAGGGGCCGGAGGGGACGGAGGGGATCCGGTTTGGGAACCACAGGATCTCATCTCTGCTGTTTGCAGATGATGTTGTCCTGATGGCTTCATCGAACCGGGACCTCCTGCACTGGGGCGGTTTGCAGCCGAGTGTGAAGCGGCTGGGATGAGGATCAGCTCCTCCAAATCCGAGGCCATGGTTCTCGACCGCAAAAAGGGGGCTTGCCCTCTCCGGGTGGGGAGTCCTTGCCTCAAGTGGAGGAGTTCAAGTATCTCGGGGTCTTGATAATATATCATTAATAATAATACAAACATAAGAAAAGCATTACTGAACATGGTGTCACGTCTTTTCTGGTTTGACAAATAAATCCACAACACTTTTCTTTTCATGGAATAGTTCACTTCTTCATGAGTGCGTTCCAGGAATTAAACTAAAGTAAATTAGTACATTTCTCCTATGTGAGATCAATAAAGTTTTATCTTATCTTCAACTATCGCCGTGGAGACAAGCAGCTAACACCTCCAGGGCAAGTAACAGGTCAGATCTGTGGAGAGGCGTGCCCACTCACATAAGAACACATGTTTTTAAAGGTTTGTTTTGTTTTTAGCAACAAAACACCAATAATTCTGGAGGACCAAAACTGACATCATTAAATGAACTGGTGAAAACAAATATAAAAGTGTTAATAAATCAATGCTTTTACACATTAATGCATTCTGGGAAATAAAAAGCTAAAACATGCTTGTTTGTACATTTTGTATGGATCGATACATTTTTACTTTGATTAATTTGAAAATTTATTTTTAAACATATTATTTTATTTATAATTATTTATTTACACATTTTTCTCAAATGTATTTTACTCATTTATTCATTTCAACATGTATTTATTTACACATTTATTTCTACATTTTTATTTTTACTTTTATTTTGTCACATTTAAAATTATTTTAATAATTTATGTATGTAGACTTTTATTAATTTGCTACATTTATTTATTTCCACTTTTATTTTTTTACATTTACCATTACTTGTATCTGCTGTGTGTTACTGTGTGTGTCACAATGGAATGTTCCACACTGGGCATTAAAAACGACACATCAGCCCATACGGGTATTTTCATGGTGAGGACACCAAATGTTTAGAATCTGGAGAAACCGACAACGATAAACTCGACCCATATTTATGGGCCGATATTATACATGTAACACACACACACACATACACACACACACACAGGAGGATATTGCACGGTAGGACTATACAGTAGAATTATACAGTCTGATGGTGGTGGGGATGAAGGATCTGCGGTAACGCTCCTTCTTGCACTGGGGGTGCCTCAGTCGGCTGCTAAAGGAGCTGCTCAGCTCCTCTACAGTCCGGTGCAGAGGGTGAGAGGTGTCGTCCTTAATGGACATGAATTTGTCCAGTACCCTCCTCTCAGCCACCTCCTCTACAGAGTCCAGAGGACAGCCCAGGACAGAGCTGGCCCTCTTAACCAGCTTATTCAGTCTTTTTCTGTCCCGTTCTGTGCTGCTCGGGGCCCAGCAGACGACAGCGTAGAGGAGAGCAGAGGCCACCACAGAGTCATAAAAAGTCTTGAGCAGAGGCCTGCACACTCCAAAGGACCTCAGTCTCCTCAGGAGGTGGAGGCGACTTTGGCCCTTCTTGTACAGGGCGTCGGTGTTGTGGGACCAGTCCAGTTTATTGTTGAGGTGAACACCCAGGTACATGAAACTGTCCACAGTCTCTATGTCCTGCCCCTGGATGTTCACCGGTGAGTGAGGTAGTGGTCTCCTCCTGAAGTCGATCACCAGCTCCTTTGTCTTACTGGTGTTAAGGCTCAGGTGGTTGCGCCCACACCAGTCCACAAAGTCACTGATGACCGAGCGGTACTCCAGCTCCTTCCCCTCAGACACACAGCCCACAATGGCCGAGTCGTCGGAGAACTTCTGGAGATGGCAGCTGTCCGTGTTGTATGTGAAGTCCGAGGTATAGATGGTGAAGAGGAAGGGTGAGAGGACAGTACCATGGGGGGCCCCCGTGCTGCAGACTACCACCTCTGACTCACAGCCGCGCAGCCGCACGTACTGTGGACGGTCAGTGAGGTAGTCGATGGTCCAGGCAGCGAGATGTCCATCCACTCCCGCGTCCTCCAGCTTCCCCCGCAGCAGCGCCGGCCTGATGGTGTTGAAGGCACTGGAGAAGTCAAAGAACATGACTCACAGCACTCCCGGCGGTCTCAAGGTGGGTGAGTGCTCGCTGCAGAAAGTAGATGACGGCGTCCTCTACTCCTACGTTTGGCTTGTAATGGTGGTCACACCAGATACTGACTGGTTCTGAGTCCCCAGACCCCCAATAAAACAAAAAAATAAATAAAAAAATGCACATTTCGGGGTGGCCTTTTATTGTGGGCAGTCTGGTGCGCACCTGTGCACTGGTCATGATGTCGGATCAGCATCTTGATGTGGCGCACCGGCTGGTTAGCTCAACTGGTAAGTCATGAACTTTCCCCCTGGGGGTTGTGGGTTCAAATCCCCCCCGGGTAATGAGCTAACCAGTGTGGGTCCTTGGGCAAAACCCTTCACGGTACTGCCCCCCGGGCGCCAAAAAAGATGGCTGCTCACTGCTCCTGAAAAAGGATGGGTCAAATGCAGAAGTCAAATTTCTCCCGTGTGTCACTGTGTGTCATTGTGTGAGACCAATAAAGGCTTAAGCCTTAAGCCTAAGCCTGTGAGGTGGGGTGGATTGTCTCGGCGGGGCAGAGGTGCTCGCTGTCACACATTTGGACAGATTTGTGAACAATGTTTGAGAGAAATGGTAGTGTTGTGTATCTGGAGTGAATTTTGGATCTTTGGGTCCATCTCAGGAAAAATGGGAGCAAAAACAAAAGTGTTGCGTTTATATTTTTGTTGAGTGTATTTTAATCTAAAAAATAACCAATTTTCTATACCATTTTAAATACGCAAATGAAAGAAAATGACAACTTTGTTTTATTTTATATTGCTTCAGTTAATAAGTAAATAGTTCTTAATTGCTAAATAATAGACACTTTTTACATTAGTTCTCCTTTAATGTCCAGATGGAACTACATTTAATATATTTAATATATTTAAAGGTCCCATGGCATGAAATTTTCACTTTCTGAGGTTTTTGAACATTAATGTGAGCTCCCCTACCCTGTTTAGCCCCCCCCCCCCCCCCATGGTTAAAAGTTGTGAAATGTCTAAACTGAGCATTTGCGATCCTTTTCTGCGTTACAAAAAATCGGAGCTCAAACAGGCGATTTTGAACAAGGAAACTTATTGACGTCAGATCGAAAAAAGAAATGCAAATGCAGTTCCACCCCCGTCTGTCTGTACTCAGCGTCTCTGTAAATCACGCCCAGAGAGTTTGGACTGCGAATGCGCTAGGCAATGCGAAATGCGTTTTTTTATTTGCCTGGAGGCACGTCCGAGTGTTTCTAGGCTCGGAAGTCCTTTATCTGAGCCTCTGGACCTTTGAACAGCAGTGGTTTAATTTTATTTTCTGTGGAAATGTGTTTATTTTTCAATGGAACGCTTCTCATCTCTCCCCCCGTGCAAAAACATGGAAATGGATCAGAGCAGACAGCTGACAGCAGAGAGCGGAGAGTTTGGCCACGCCCTCACCCTCTACTATAGGCCATCTCTTTTCTCCTCATTTGCATTCAAGCAACAACGCCCATTATAGAGTGTTCAGAGAGAGAAAAATTACTCTTTCTCATCTTATCTCTGTTTCTCATGCACTGAGTGTTGATTTTGAAGAAGGATTCATTTACAGTATTAGGGAACCATTAAGGAGCCATATAAAAGCATCAAGAAGTACCATGTCATGGGACCTTTAAACAACCAATTGTCTATTACAATAAATTATTCAGTTATGTTTTAAACATTTTCAAAAATTAAATTAAATTAAATTAAATTACTACTTTCAGAATGTATTAATTAATTTACTGTTTACTTAAATTTGGACATTGATCCAATAGAATAAATGAGCCGGCTGCATTTACGATCTTACTGAGGCTTCTAAATGTATTTTTAACAATGAAACACCAATAACTGAATAGATGTGTGATAAATAAGTGTAAGTCTATACTGTGGAACATTCCACACAACACAAAAGCATCTCCATGGAGACCAGCAGGTGGCAGAACCCCACCAGAAAAGTTCTAGTGTACTTTGTTTTAATATAATTCTTGTCCACCTCTGAGTCCAAGTCCAGAGTAAATACTAGAGCTGATTATGGCCGAGCTCTTTAGTGAAAGCTCTGAAACATGACACAAGTAAGAGACAGTGAACTGACCTGAGAGTCTCCAGTCGACAGTCTGGACTCTGCAGAAAACCACACAGATCAGACACTCCTGAATCACACAGGCTGTTACCACTCAGATCCAGGTGTGTGAGATGTGAGGGGTTGGACTTCAGAGCTGAGGCCAGAGAAGAACAGCTCATCTCTGACAAACCACAGCTCCTCAATCTGAATAAAGAACACATGATGTGGTTATACATCTTATATGACACTTTTTCTCCATTGTTAACACACTATTTGTCATTCACTGCACCAAGTCCCCACAGCTTCAAGTCATTTCAACAAAACATGACTTTAGTTCAAACCTTGAACACATGTGAATAAAGAATCCATGATGTGGTTCACGTCCATAGAAATAGGCCTGTCGCCACACACTGGTCTCTCGCTCTATCACAGGTCACTTTTTGCGGCATCGCTGTTTTGCGGATTTTTTATTTTATTTTTTAATTTCAACTTTTTTTTTATAATACATAAGTATTATAAAAAAAGTACTAAGACATGAGTACCAGACCAGGACCAGACCGGGACTAAGACATGAGTACCAGACCAGGACCAGACCGGGACCAGATCGGGACCAGACCGGGACCAGAGCAGGACTAGACCGGGACCAGACCGGGACTAAGACATGAGTACCACACCGGGACCAGACCGGGACTAAGACATGAGTACCAGACCAGGACCAGACCGGGACCAGACTGGGACTAAGACATGAGGACAAGACTGGGACCAGACCGGGACCAGCCTGGGACTAAGGCATGAGGACCAGACTGGGACCAGACCGGGACCAGACCGGGACTAAGGCATGAGGACCAGACTGGGACCAGACCAGGACTAGACCGGGACCAGACCAGGACTAGACCGGGACCAGACTGGGACCAGACTGGGACCAGACCGGGACTAAGACATGAAGACCAGAGGCTGGAGACTCGGAGGCGGACTCACTCATCACCTGTCTTGGCTGACACGTCTCTGCAACATCGCGTGGCGGTCGGGGACAGTACCTCTGGATTGGCAGACCGGGGTGGTGGTCCCTCTGTTTAAGAAGGGGGACCGGAGGGTGTGTTCCAATTATTGGGGAATCACACTCCTCAGCCTTCCTGGTAAGGTCTATTCCAGGGTGCTGGAGAGGAGAATTCGACCGATAGTCGAACCTCGGATTCAGGAGGAGCAGTGTGGTTTTCGTCCCGGCCGAGGAACACTGGACCAGCTCTATACTCTCCATCAGGTGCTCGAGGGTGCATGGGAGTTTGCCTGACCAGTCCACATGTGCTTTGTGGATCTGGAGAAGGCATTCGACCTTGTCCCTCGTGGGGTCCTGTGGAGGGTGCTCTGGGAGTACGGGGTTCGGGGCTCTTTGCTAAGGGCTGTTCGCATTGCCGGTAGTAATTCGGACCTGTTTCCGGTGCATGTTGGACTCCAATCCAATCCAATCCACTTTATTTATATAGCACATTTCATAAACTAAAAGCGTTTCCAAAGTGCTGCACAGAAACATCATTTAAAATAAACAAATAATCACAGAAACAAGTGTGCATACAAATAAATATACCATAAAATAATAAAAATATAGAATAAAAAAAAAAAATAAATAAATAAATAAAAATACAAACGCTAAAAAAATAAATAAATAAATACTCTAAGAACAATAAAATAATTTAAAAAAAACTAAAATACAATAAAAGACAACAGAGGACCACACAACTCACACGGTGTTAAAAGCCAGAGAATAAAAGTGGGTCTTAAGACGAGACTTAAAACTCTCCACTGAGGGAGCTGCTCGGACGTGGGGGGGCAGGGCGTTCCACAGAAAAAGCTCTGTCCCCTCTGGATTTAAGTCTGGTCTTAGGCACCACCAGCTGGAGCTGGCCCTCAGACCTCAGAGCGCGCCGGAGTGTAAATTTGGATGAGGTCCGAGATGTAATCCGGGGCCAGTCCATTCAAAGCTTTAAAAACAAACAATAAAATTTTAAAATCAATCCTAAAATGAACAGGAAGCCAGTGCAAAGACGCAAGAATTGGGGTGATGTGCTCACGTTTTTTGGTTCCTGTTAAAAGTCGTGCCGCGGAGTTCTGGACTAACTGTAGGCGTGAAAGAGCATTTTGTGATATGCCAGTATAAAGAGCATTACAGTAGTCCAGACGCGAAGAAATAAAAGCGTGAACGACTTGTTCAAAATGCTTAAAACTTAAAAACGGATTAACTTTGGATAAAAGACGAAGATGATAAAAGCCTGATTTAACGACTGTGTTGATCTGCTTGCTGAGTTTAAAATCACTGTCCATGGTGACGCCAAGGTTGGTGGCGAAGGGATGAACATTATCTTTAAAGGGGCCCAAGTCCAATGAGGGATCAGTGGGCCCAAAGAGCACAATTTCAGTTTTCCCTTCGTTCAAACAGAGAAAATTTTGGGCCAACCAAGCCTTGACGTCACCAAGGCAGTTCAACAAGGGTGTCAGGGGGCCTTTCGCGTGCTTAGAAATAGGCAGATAAATCTGGCAGTCATCAGTGTAAAAATGATATAAAATGCCATGCTTTTTAAAAATTGCACCGAGTGGGAGAAGGTAGAGGGTAAAAAGAATAGGGCCAAGAATTGACCCCTGGGGGACTCCACAGTGCAAAGGAGCAGCAGACGAGGTGGAGTCCCCCAGCCTGACAGTGCAGGATCTCCCAGACAGGTAAGACCTCAACCAGTTTAAGGCAGTCCCCCTGAAACCCACACAGTCTTCAAGGCGGTTTAAAAGAGTTGCATGGTCGACTGTGTCAAAAGCAGCAGTCAGGTCTAAAAGCACTAAAATGGCAGAGCGACCACCATCAGTCATTAAAAATAGGTAATTAAAAACCTTTAAAAGTGCCGACTCTGTGCTATGCAGGGCCTTGTATCCTGACTGAAAACGCTCTAAAATGCCATGTGCTTTTAAAAAAGGCTGCAATTGATAAAGAACACACTTTTCCAATACTTTAGCCAAGAAAGGAAGCTTAGAGATTGGACGAAAATTTGAAACATTTGATGGGTCCAAACTTGGTTTCTTAAGGAGAGGTTCGATTACAGCCTTTTTTAAAAATGAAGGTACAACACCAGAGACAAGACTGCTGTTCATGATAGCACATACACTTGAGCCAATTGTTGTCCACACCTCCTTAAACAACCTTGGAGGGACGGGGTCAGTAGGACTGGACGAAGCTTTAAGCTCAGTTGCTATTTTAGAGAGAAACTCTAAAGACACTGGCTCAAATGTACAAAAAACAGCTGAACAAGACATGCTTATTTGTGAAACAGCAGAAGGACAGTTTAAGTTGGCTCTAATCAAAGCAACTTTCTCTGTGAAGTAAGATAAAAACTGTTCACATTTTTCAGAACAAGAATCTAAAATAGTGGATGTGGATGGGCTCAAAACAGACCCGATTGTTTGAAATAAAACACGAGGATTATTGACATTTGTCAAAACCAAATTTGAAAAATATTTCCTCTGTTCCTCTTTAACAGATTTCTGATATGTTTTTAAGCTGTCTCTTAAAATTTCATAAGACACTTGCAGATGATCATTTTTCCATTTCCTTTCCGCCTGCCTACATCTGCGCCTGGCTTCACGAGTGGTGTCATTTATCCATGGCACAGGTTTGACTCTGGGGCGCGCAGCTTTTTGTGGAGCTACAGAGTCCATGACTGTAGTGCACACAGCCATAAAAGAGTTTGTCATTCCTTCAGTGTCCCGAAAGCCGGCGTCACCCAGGTCTGGCACATTTTCCATAAAAAGAGATGAAAATGACGCCGTGGTGTCCGGTTTTAGGACGCGGCAGTGACGCACCGAGATCGGCTTCAGACAGTCACGCAGAATAAAATCAAATAAAATAGGACAATGGTCAGAAATGACAGCATCCCCTACCAATACATTGTTAAAAGACAAATTGCGTGAGATCACCAGATCCAATGTATGGCCATGTATCTGCGTGGGTTCTTTAACATGTTGCACCAAGTTAAAACCATCAATCAAATCCATAAAATCTTTTGCCATAGGCGCAGAAGGACAACAAATATGCAAATTAAAATCACCGACCAATAAAATCTTATCATAGTTTGTCAACACGGGAGCAATGAACTGTGAAAACTCGCTGATAAAGTCTTTGCTATACTTCGGTGGTCTGTATATCACCGCGCAAAACACGGGGTTCTTTTCACAAAGTTCAAAACAGCTCACCTCAAACGAAGCGAAGGAGTCTGTCGTCAGCGGCTTGTAGCTAACGCTTTTCCTAAAAACAGAGGCGATGCCACCTCCGCGTCCCGTGGACCTCGGTTTATTAATAAAAACACAGTCTTGAGGTAACAGTTCTGTAAAAGCGGCAGACTCGCCCGAATTAATCCAGGTTTCCGTGAGGAAAAGCGCATCCAGCGAGTTGGAGCAGAAATAATCCTGGACAACAAAAGTCTTGTTAACCACGGATCTTGCATTTAAAAGCGCACATTTCAGTGAGATCCGGATCATGTCGTCAGCCGGCGCAGCCCGCCTCAGGGGCTGGAGGTTGCCGGGATTTACGCCGCTCGATCCCCGTAGACGAGGCCGGCGAAGGCGCACAAGCGCTGGGTCATTCCGCTCACAAACCAGCCGCACCCAAGCAGCGACCGCGACGGGGGAAAGCCTCCTCCGCGCAAGAAAGCGCCGACAACAGGCAGCATAATCCTGGGGGATGTCCGCTGGACACTGTAGAAGTTCTGGACACAGCACCAGCCAGGACTTCAGTCTGGCCAGCCGGCCGCTGCGTACTCCACGACGCCTGCGTTTCTTGGGCAACAGGGCCTGTACGCGGAGCAGGTACTCCGGGACGTGAGCCAGGTAAGTGGGACGCGGCTTGTTTGTCTTATCATAGCGATAATCCACGCAGTTATCCACATAATCTTTACTTTTCAACAAGTCCTGACGCTCATACACCAGCAGTG
>JAVJIX010000422.1:75000-105000 GCA_036785185.1 Paratrypauchen microcephalus | reverse complement strand
ACGTGTTTGATTTCCTTTAGTTTCTCTTTTAGTTTTTGTGCATATGCTTAATCCTATCAACATATTTTTATACTCATATTTTTGCATTATTGTTTTCCTTTTCTGTTTGTGATTCATTTAGGTTAAAGAGAACCCATTTTCTTGTCAGTTCTTCTTCTTTATATTTAATCTTATAAGATTTTTCCATGAGGCGCTTTAACTGTCCTCCAGTTTTTGCTCATCTGTTTTAAATCTGTTACTCCAAAGATAAAAATGTTGTTGTTCTCTTCTGTTCATTTATCTGGGAGGTGTTTGTAATAGTCAATTTTCTTCTTCAAATCAATCTTTATTTCCTCATGTTTGTTTGATTTTTAGTAGAACTTCTGTCTAGTAGTTTGTTTGTTTTTTCATATCGGGCAAGCAAAACGATATGTACATAGTCTGCTTCTTTTTCACCACATTCTCTCCAACATTCCACCATGTCTTTGTTTTTGGAAAACTGACAAATTGTTTTGGGTGTTCTAAAAAACCTTAAATGGAATTTCCAGGCAAACTCCTGCCAGTACGGCAACTGTATATGGGAAAAGATCGCTTTTATACTTTGGCAGCACTCCTCATGGTTAAGTACTTCTGAAACTCTTTCTCCCATTTCTCGTTGGTGTTGGAGCGTTCTTGGTTATGGAATTCCTGGAGTATTTTATTCAGCTCTCCAATCACTCCTTGGTTTTCTTTTTGATATTAATTTATTCTGTCATTTCTGAGCAGATGGTGTGTGTCCTGGTTTTATTGAAGTAACTTCTCACTTGGAGATATTGGCAAAATTTTGTTTTAGTAAATTATATTTCTTTGTTAAGTTTTAGTCATTTATTTCAAACCTGCACATACAATTCACACAAGAACAAAACAATCCAGACGCAGATACAAACATGTGCGGTTTGAAAAGGGGATTCACAGAACAACACTTAAGCTCACTGACTAGAAGAGTTTTGGGGCACCACTCAACAAATGTGGAGAAATATTATCAATACAATATGTGTCCCACCACGGAAGCTGAGGGCACATGTCGGCATTACAGATTCTCAGGAAATGCGTTTTTTGTTTTTCAAAATGTGTGATTTTTTTTTTTTTTTTTGCATAATGTGCTAGTTGAGATCATGAAGAAGCCTCTCCATGTTTCAGATAACAGCATTAGTTATGTTAAAAACACACATTTTTAATTTAAAAAAATGCTTGTTTCTGGCGAATGATACGGAGACCAAACTTTGAGAGGCTGTTTCTGGAATTTCTGGGATCTGCTATGGCTGCTTTCATATAGAGATAACTTTTTAAAATCTTGTCAGATTTTCACATGTAAGACACCATTGGAAAGCTTAGAACCTGTACTTTCAGAATCTGTGAATAACTCAAAACGCCTCCGCGACGACTTGGTATTGGTTTTCCTGCGGTTGGACATATAATCAATGACCTGTGTTAATGAATTAATGAATTAATTAATCCATTCTCCACAAGATTTCTTTTCAGTTTACTTCCAATGTCACTTAAACATGCTCTGCAATATTTATTGTGTGGATTTGGCATTTTGTGACTTTTAACATTTCACTTAAAGGTGAAAAGGTAATCAAGCCGGGAATATACCTGATGTGCTTCAGAGTTGAATGTAAATGCTTTCTCTTGAGGGGGTCAGCAACACCACACTACGTCTATTAACCCCAAATGTTTTTATTCATTTCACTGCTTGATTTGATTTTTGCTTAATTTACTTTGTGTGTCTCCCCTTGGGTTCATCACAAGGTTGAAATCACCTCCCATTATTGCACTGCCTTTTGTCTCAGTTACTAGAAGTTGAAGTATTTTCTTCAGACATTCTGTTTGCTCCCCTGGAAGATTATATACATTATGAGAGTTAAATATTGTCCTTCAGTTTCACCTCTCACCAGCACAAATCTTCCCCTCTTTATCTTTTTCTTAAACATACAATTCAAATCGCTACAGCTGAAGTAAAGGAAGAGGCAAAGACTTGAGTTTCCTGGAGAAAACATATCTCTACTCCTTTTTTTTAATTTTTTGGATACTATGTTTTCTCTTAATTGGGTTTAGTCCATTTGTATTTAATGTCCCAACTTTAATTCATTTATTTGTATGTGATTCTAGTAGACAGGACCTTAAATGAAGCAGCTGTGATTAAATAAATAAATACATAAACAAAAGAGCAGATAAATGAGTGTCACCTGTCTTTTCAGCACTGGATGGAACACCTGTATCAGCTCCATCAGACTGTAGCGCCCCCCTCTGACCAGGTTCAGCTCTCTGAAGGACAGGGGCAGCACCAG
Source organism: Paratrypauchen microcephalus (assembly GCA_036785185.1). Classification (NCBI taxonomy): domain Eukaryota; kingdom Metazoa; phylum Chordata; class Actinopteri; order Gobiiformes; family Gobiidae; genus Paratrypauchen; species Paratrypauchen microcephalus. Next base: position 102,691 of record JAVJIX010000422.1, on the reverse strand, counting down.
GTCCAGCTCCTGGTTCTCTGAGCCCTGGGCCCAGTCCAGAGAGAACTTCAGGACGGAGAAGGTCTTCCCCACTCCGGCCACACCGCAGGTCAGCACTGCTCTGATGGTTCTCTGCTTCTTCTGCTGTGGCGCCCCCTGCTGCTCCTCACTGGGCAGTGCTTTAAAGATGTCCTGACACCTGATGGAGAGTTCCTGGACAGTGTTCTTGGAGAGTTCCTCCAGCCTCCTCTCCTCATGTCGGGCTGTGACCTCTTCACTGAGGCCCTCTGTGATGTACAGCTCAGTGTAGATGTTGTTCAGAGGAATTCTACTCCCTGCTCCTTCAGTTCCCTCTGTCACACTCCCACATCTGCGGCTTAGGCTCTTCTTATGGTCCTGCAGAACCTCCTGAAGCTCTTCACCTGCTGTGAGAGGAACACAGATGTATCAGGTAACATGTGTTTTGTGTGTCCTCATAAACATTGTAAAATACACTCACCTTGTGTAGTGCGGTGGAGCAGCTTTTCATTTCCCATGTCAGTGTGTTGGGATCTGTGTGTGAAGAGAAAACATCATGTGTTGTTACTTAGAAGACTGTCAGCTTTGTGTAAAAGACTTTGATTTCATCAAGTTTTAACTTCTACCGACACCGTTTCTTTAGTGCAGAGCTCTGACTCTTGGCCATGTCCACGGCCAAAGTTGCTCTATAGAATTACTGCAGCTAAAGCTCCACAGCTTCTTCCCCCAGCAGTTAGGCTGGTAAATCAGACATTCTGAATGGAGGCTATATGACTTTTACCACATCTACTTTTATTGGAACTAGGGATGCAAATTATCGATTAATTCATTAATCTATAGTTGATTGACCTTATCGATCGACTTACGATTAATTGATAAGCGGCGTTTTTCATCTGAATTTGAGTGTTTCAATAGGGTCTTTAAGAATATAAGCTATAGTAGAGGTAAGATCGGGCCTAAAAAATCCAGCCCGACCCGACTCGGCCCGCAGGTATTAAAGCCCGACCCGGCCCGAGCCCGACCAATTAACTTGATTTGCAGGCCCGAGCCCGAAGCAAACCCGAAATTTCATATTTTATTTGTGAGGGGCGTTTTTTGAAACAAATGATAATATAGATGTTTGACGATCATCAATTTTGCTAGTACAGCTGTTTAAATGCCTGCTCAGCGTCGAGGTCAATGTTCCTCCTAATGTTTTATGTGTCTGAGCAAACACACTAACTCCCTGAGCGCTCCTTGGACCCCTGTGCGCGACATCCGACATGCCCCCCGGTACACGCGGAAAGAGCTGCGCGTGCTCGCGGCTTGCGCGTGCTCGTGTCTTACACCGGTAGAAGTTTAATACGAGACACATACTTTTGTTTATGAATACGGGACGATTCCCCCGTATTCAGATGACCCCGCGGCTGAAAAAAAAGCGGAACTCTTTCATCTCTGCGCTGCAGAGGTTTTCTTGTGCGCTGAGAATGTGTGAGCAGTGCGCAACTGCACAGGCGCGGAGAGGGAACGTCGAGGTGCCAGTCTTTTTGCTCTCGTATGAAAGCAAAGCGCCACATTGACTACATTCAGCGAAGCCAACGCAAGTTTCTGTAGCATTTTCAACAATCAATTTGAAGCTTTTCCACACCTCACTCTTACCGGTGCGTGTTTGTCTTTTCAGTCCTGTCTTTAGTTTATCCTTAACTTCTTGCTCCTCCATATTGGGGATACCAGGTCAAAATAGATGCGGACTTGCGGAGGGGAAGATTATTAAGAGCGGCTCCTGTTTAATAGTTAAATAGCAATTACCTTACAGCGCCTTCTCTGTTTTATCCAAATTATTTATTTTAAAACAAGTATTCCTTAGTTTAGTATCCACACATCGTTTTATTATACATTTTTATAAACATATATTTATTTATTTTTTAAGTCAGCGAGAGAGAAGCCCGGCCCGAGCCCGACCCGAAGCAATGATTGACATTTTAGGCCCGAACCCGACCCGAATTTCGGGTCGGGTCAGTTCGGGCTCGGGCTCGGGCTTAAGATCTTACCTCTAAGCTATAGTAACATAACACTGAGTCATAAATATATCATAGTATTATTATATTGTATATTCCTCAATTAATTATTCCTTAGTAAAAAGCAGACAAATGTATTGATGCTGAATAACAAAATACATTCTTCATTGAAAATAAACTGAGGACTGGCTCAGTTGTTGCACTTGCAGCATGGAAATGTTGAAATGAAAAGGAACAGAAGAAATTAAATAACAGAATGTTATTTAGTCTACATATTATGATGAAACCAGTGAGTCCAGGCTATTTTTAGGACATTCTCAACATTTATTTTGAACTAAGGCATTAACAATATTTCTCTCCCTTAATCTGTGAAGGGTTAAAGTACAAAATATACATTTCACAGGGCCCCTGGACACAGCATAAAACATTACAGGGCCTCAAACCAGAACAATCAAGAAATTATAAAAGCATGTAAGTTACATGCTTTTATAATTTCAAAAATATATGGTTCTAGGTCCAGCTCTACTGTGAGTTGTACGGCAACATCCAGAGAGGAAAGGGTTACATCAGGGGTCGGCAACCTTTACCACTCAAAGAGCTGTTTGGAGCCGTTTCACACAGTAAAGAAAACACTGGGAGCCACAAAACACTTTAATTTAAAATGAAATAACACTGCATATAACGTTTTTTGTTGTTGTTGTTGTTTTTACCTTTATGCCATAGAATTACATTTTGAAAATGAACAAGCTAAAATAAAATACATTTTAATTAAATACAGTGGTGCCTCGCTGTTTTGCTGATTTTTTTTTTATAGTGTATCAACACGTATTGTGTTCTGCATCCTGATTGGCTAAAGGACTGTAGACCTTTGTCTTTGTCAGTCATTCTCCTCCGTGTCTGCTGTACAGAATGTGTTCAGTTTGCCAAATTTATTTAAATGTTTGATCACGAGCAGTGTGACTCTGAAGCAGTGACGGACTGAGCGGTCTGGCATTTGGGCACATGCCAGAAGGGCCACAGCCGTGCGTCTCATGTCCGCGCGCACACTTGCGCATCGGGAAGTAGCGGCAGTGTTACCGCAAAACGAACTGGTGGAACCTGGAGTCCAGGCGGTGGAACCAGTCCTGAGAGCGCACGGAAGCGTTCTCACTACAACAAAACCCGTAACAGCGCAGCGGCGCCAGGCGCCTCGGTCAGAGGAACTGTGACATACACACATATTTATACACGCAATATAAAGCTGACTACTTCACGGATTTAGCCTATCGTGGGTTATTTTTACAATGTAAACCCCACGATAAACGAGGAACCAATGTACAATGTCACTCCGCATCAGAGGGATCAAAGAGCCGCGGGTTGCTGACCCCTAGGTTACATGATGTAACGCTGTGGTCTTTCTCGCGAGTGGGTTCGCATCTCGTGTTCACATTCCAGAGTAGCGCCCTCTAGCAATTAGTTACAATTAATGCATTTTGTTCGGTTAATTGTAAGTCGATTAATTGTTGACATCCCTAATTGGAACAGACAAATGATAAACTAATCTAATCTTGTTTTGATTTAATCACCCTGGAAGTCTGATTCTCCAGGCAGCAAAAAGTGACATTCAAGGCAGGTAGGCTGAAACGATGCTCGGTAGTGAAGTATCTAAATGACTCGAACATTTGCGTTATTGAACGGAGGAATCCTTGACTAATGCTACTGCAGTAAGGAGATCTTGAATTAAATTGAGTACTAGGCCCTGTTCACATTTGCATTTTTTTAAATTTTATTTTCAGAAAACACTTGACCAGAGCATTTTTGTAAAAGATAAAAAGCCACTTAGGGCTCTCTTAAACACACTGTATCATCGGAATATAATTACTGAGTTGACAAACTGTTCAATAATGGACAAAAATTATTTTAGCTCATTATCCAGATGTACCTTTTGATTTTCACTTGTTTTTTGAAGTGCATCAGCTGTAGAGGGTCAAATACTTCACATAATTATGACACATTTTAGATACTAACTCACCAAAATGTTTCATTGTGCTCTTTATCTCTAACAGTTTTATTCACAATATGGTTCATTTAGGAAATGTTTACTCTGGGATTATCCTGCTGTTGGGCCACTGTCTGTGGCATAAAGTGATCTTCAATATTATACTTCATTCTAATATTTTCTGAAAGGCCCTGAGAGGTCAGAGAAAGGCATTAGACCAACAGTCACATGAAAACTTTGGCTGTAGAAATGTATAAATAAAAAACAAAGAATATACAAACAATATGGCAGCCAGAGGTGTGAAAACACCCATTATGGTCCTGAATGTTTCTGCTAAAAAGACCCCCCACTCCCACTGCATATTTAATAGGCTCACCTAACTAACAACAAACTGTACTGTACAGACGGGCGTGCCAGAGTGGACCGTCATCTGCCATACATCTTCACCTAGAAGCCACGGGCCATTCTTTTGAGGACAGTGAGGTTCAGATCTTAGCCAGGGAAAAGAACTGGTTTGAAAGGGGAGTTAAAGAGGCTATTTTTGTCAAAAAAGAGAATCCGTTGTTGAACAGAAATGGGGGAGTTAGACATAACCTGTCTCCCATTTATAATTCCATTCTCAAACCAAGTCAAAAACAGACAAAGAAACATTAGGTCAGACAAGCCAGGGCAGAGGGGTGGAGAGGGTGGTTAGGTTTGAATAGGGATGGCAGAGAAATTCGAAAAACAAAAGAGACAGATGAGTTGAGGTAGTTTCGGAGCTATTTCAGTGTAGTGAGCTCCTCCCTGCAGCTAGATATAAACAGGGTCTAACCAGCACTAGAACCAGAACTGACGAAGCCTCTCGGATGAGCAGCGAAACGTTTTCGACCAAACAAACTTTGTCCAGTTGACAAATTGAATTTCTCCTTTTATCATGGATTCTACCTGGACGACTGAGGGATTCTTCACGCAACAAACTGTACTAAAAACTGTAAACAAATACATAGGTGTGGTAGTTTCAAAGTAATTTGACTGTAGTTAGTTCCTCCCTTCAGGCAGATATAGGCAGTGTCCACCAGCGTCTGACCAGAACTGAAGAAGCAGGATGAGCTGCAAAACGTATTCAACCAAATAAACTTTTGTCCAGTTGACAAATAGACTTTCTCCTTTTGACATGGATTCTACCTGGACGACTGAGGGATTCTACACACGTAACAGATAATACTCCCTACAACTGTAAAACAACTCACCTTATGTCACAGATAATACTCCCTACAACTGTACAACTCCCCCTCATGTTACAGACGTCATAAAGGTGTGCAGTACTCGGTTACATTTATATTTAGTCCTACATTTAATTTGAAGTACATTTTTAGCAGTATACTTTTAATCCTACTCTAGTCATATTTCTGTTGAAGTAATAGTACTGTTACATGAGTAAAAGTTGTGGATCCTCTTCTACAGGTCACAAAATCTTTATGCTGACAATATGAAACTATTTGAACATTTGTGTTTGTCGCTCTGCTCCTTCACATATTTTGTGTTTGTTTTCACTGTTTAGGGGCAGGAACACTGTAACTTTATTTGTTTATTTGAAAATGTTTTATACTGTACTTTGTGATGATGTGAAATTTTAAAACGACTGTACGCTCAAGCCCCTTCTGCTGTTGAGAGACTCCAAAACGGTGCAGATGCTGATGTCACCTGTTACCAATCCTTCTTTATAAAACTCACCAAACCTTCAGGAGTGGCCACATCTCTGCAGCACGGCTCAAAGTTCAGGGGTTACATTTGGAAAGAAAAATCTATGTATTTGTATCTGATTTGACACACATATCATTTTCTAATTCTTTCTAAATGGATATGAGGAATCTTTTGGTTTGCAATGAAGATGTTTCTCCCTGAAGTGTGAGGAACATCTCCAGATCATCCTCAAGTAGAAAAGGAGCCATTTTGAACTGCTCACTCTGCTGAATTCTACAACACTTTACCCTTTAGCATTACATAACGCACAAGTGTAACGCTCATTTGTCTTTATATGTCATGTTATGTTAGTGTGACATTTGTTCTTACAGAGAGTCTGGAGGAGCAGGTTCAGGACTGAAGTCTGGAGGTTCATCTTTAGACCAGTCACTCTTCATGGACACAGCACTGAACACTGAGGCTGTGGATCTGTGTGTGGAGAGAAAACATCATGTGTTGTTACTTAGAAGACTTTGTTACTGTCAGCTGGCAGCACTTCATTTTATTTATGTATTTGTTTTTTATTATTATTCACTGTTTATTTATATTTATTTTTTATTTAACCTTTATTTAACCAGGAAAGTCCCATTGAGATTACTAATCTCTTTTTCAAGGGAGTCCTGGCCAAGACAGCAGCACACGCTGTAATGTTTGTATGCTCTAAAAATGAAATATTATTTATGTTCAATTATGTACATTCAATTATTGCACATCTATTGTTATTTCACACATAATAAAAAAGATGGAGTGTAATTGTTCTATGATACGTGCCTCACTGTGTAAATAGTACTCCTGAACTATGGGAACAGTGTAAATAAATATATGCCGACTGCTATAAAGTCGGTTCATTTGTGTAAAATGTTCATGTGCACCAACAAGTCCCACTGCACCCATTCTCTGAGTCTTTAAAACAGCTTTATTGTCTGTTTTGAACTTATTTGCTGTAAAAATCTACAGCCCCGTACAATATAATACAGCCCGGATGATGAAGGCGGCGCCCACAGCAACTTCCAGAATATTCCACCATTCCTTCTTCCAGAATAAGGAGAATAGAGGGACAGAGGCTCCTACAGCTGCTCTCCAACAGTGAGAGATACAGGACTACATTCATACTATAATACTCCCTACAACTGTACAACAACTCACCTTATGTCACAGATAATACTCCCTACAACTGTACAACAACTCACCTTATGTCACAGATAATACTCCCTACAACTGTGCAACAACTCACCTTATGTCACAGATAATACTCCCTACAACTGTACAACTCACCTTATGTCACAGATAATACTCCCTACAACTGTGCAACAACTCACCTTATGTCACAGATAATACTCCCTACAACTGTACAACAACTCACCTTATGTCACAGATAATACTCCCTACAACTGTACAACAACTCACCTTATGTCACAGATAATACTCCCTACAACTGTGCAACAACTCACCTTATGTCACAGATAATACTCCCTACAACTGTACAACTCACCTTATGTCACAGATAATACTCCCTACAACTGTACAACAACTCACCTTATGTAACAGATAATACTCCCTACAACTGTACAACAACTCACCTTATGTCACAGATAATACTCCCTACAACTGTACAACTCACCTTATGTCACAGATAATACTCCCTACAACTGTACAACAACTCACCTTATGTCACAGATAATACTCCCTACAACTGTACAACTCACCTTATGTCACAGATAATACTCCCTACAACTGTACAACTCACCTTATGTCACAGATAATACTCCCTACAACTGTACAACAGCTCACCTTATGTAACAGATAATACTCCCTACAACTGTACAACAACTCACCTTATGTCACAGATAATACTCCCTACAACTGTACAACTCACCTTATGTCACAGATAATACTCCCTACAACTGTACAACAACTCACCTTATGTCACAGATAATACTCCCTACAACTGTACAACAACTCACCTTATGTCACAGATAATACTCCCTACAACTGTACAACTCACCTTATGTCACAGATAATACTCCCTACAACTGTACAACTCACCTTATGTCACAGATAATACTCCCTACAACTGTACAACAACTCACCTTATGTCACAGATAATACTCCCTACAACTGTACAACTCACCTTATGTCACAGATAATACTCCCTACAACTGTACAACTCACCTTATGTCACAGATAATACTCCCTACAACTGTACAACTCACCTTATGTCACAGATAATACTCCCTACAACTGTACAACAACTCACCTTATGTAACAGATAATACTCCCTACAACTGTACAACAACTCACCTTATGTCACAGATAATACTCCCTACAACTGTACAACTCACCTTATGTCACAGATAATACTCCCTACAACTGTACAACAACTCACCTTATGTCACAGATAATACTCCCTACAACTGTACAACTCACCTTATGTCACAGATAATACTCCCTACAACTGTACAACTCACCTTATGTCACAGATAATACTCCCTACAACTGTACAACAACTCACCTTATGTAACAGATAATACTCCCTACAACTGTACAACAACTCACCTTATGTCACAGATAATACTCCCTACAACTGTACAACTCACCTTATGTCACAGATAATACTCCCTACAACTGTACAACAACTCACCTTATGTCACAGATAATACTCCCTACAACTGTACAACTCACCTTATGTCACAGATAATACTCCCTACAACTGTACAACTCACCTTATGTCACAGATAATACTCCCTACAACTGTACAACAACTCACCTTATGTCACAGATAATACTCCCTACAACTGTACAACTCACCTTATGTCACAGATAATACTCCCTACAACTGTACAACTCACCTTATGTCACAGATAATACTCCCTACAACTGTACAACAACTCACCTTATGTAACAGATAATACTCCCTACAACTGTACAACAACTCACCTTATGTCACAGATAATACTCCCTACAACTGTACAACTCACCTTATGTCACAGATAATACTCCCTACAACTGTACAACAACTCACCTTATGTCACAGATAATACTCCCTACAACTGTACAACTCACCTTATGTCACAGATAATACTCCCTACAACTGTACAACAACTCACCTTATGTCACAGATAATACTCCCTACAACTGTAAAACAACTCCCCCTCATGTTACAGGCGTCATAAAGGTGTGTAGTACTCAGTTACATTTATATTTAGTCCTACATTTAATTTGAAGTACATTTTTAGCAGTTTACAGTGGTACCTCACCTTACGAATGACCCAACAAACGAAAATTCCAAGTTACGAAACGCCTTCATGTTAAATTTTGGCCTCTAGATACGAAAGAAAATTCAAGTTACGAAATGCGAAATCTCAAAAATTCAAATAATGCGCGCTCAGCCACACACATTATACGCTTTTCTCAGACTGGATTTAAACTTTTCTCACATTTGTCTCTCGTTTAAACACTCAAACTTTCATAGATTTTCAACAAAATGTATTAATAGTGAAGTGTGGGGGGAAGGGGGAGGGCGGACACGTGTGTGATAGCGCAGCATGACCCGGCGCGGGGCTGCGAGCACGAGACCCGTGCTCAAACCGTGCCTCCTCTAGACCAGGTCTAAACCAGATCTAAACCAGGATTAAACCAGGATTAAACCACCGCGGCTCTTGCCTGCGTTCGTTCATGCGCTCGGACTGCGTGCCGTCCCGAGGGGAGGCACATCTCCTCCCATCCTCGCTGCTCGCCTCAGCCGTGACTCGTGAGGTACACCGGCAGAGCTAGCACGAAACCAGGAAATAGACCTGCACGCGGTGGTTTAATCCTGGTTTAGACCTGGTTTAGAGGAGGCACGGTTTGAGCACGGGTCTCGTGCTCGCAGCCCCACGCCGGGTCATGCTGCGCTATCACACACGTGTCCGCCATTCCCCTTCCCCCCACGCACGCAGTCGCTGATCGCCTCAGCCGTGACTCGTGAGGTACACCGGTGCTGCTGCTAATAGCAGAGCTAGCACCAAACCAGGAAATAGACCCGCACGCGGCGCTTTAATCCTGGTGTCTAGTCCTGGTTTAGTCCAGGTTTAGTCCTGGTCCAGTCCAGGTATAGACCTTGTTTAGACCTGGTTTAGTCCACCTTTAGTCCTGGGTCTACAGTCTCTTAACCAATCAGGACGCAGAACACAGTGTTACACTATAAAAAAAAAAACTTGGAACGGGGCCTTGGAACGAATCAGGCCTTTTCCATTGAAATAGCTACTCAACTTACGAAAAATTCAGGTTACGAAACCACTTTTGGAACGAATTAATTTCGTAAGGTGAGGTACCACTGTACTTTTAATCCTACTCCAGCAATATTTCTGTTGAAGTAGTAGTACTGTTACATGAGTAAAAGTTGTGGATCCTCTTCTACAGGTGACAAAATCTTTATGTTGACAATATGAAACTATTTGAACATTTGTGTTTGTCGCTCTGCTCCTTCACATATTTTGTGTTTGTTTTCACTGTTTAGGGGCAGGAACACTGTAACTTTATTTGTTTATTTGAAAATGTTTTATACTGTACTTTGTGATGATGTGAAATTTTAAAACGACTGTACGCTCAAGCCCCTTCTGCTGTTGAGAGACTCCAAACGGTGCAGATGCTGATGTCACCTGTTACCAATCCTTCTTTATAAAACTCACCAAACCTTCAGGAGTGGCCACATCTCTGCAGCACGGCTCAAAGTTCAGGGGTTACATTTGGAAATAAAAATCTATGTATTTGTATCTGATTTGACACACATATCATTTTCTAATTCTTTCTAAATGGATATGAGGAATCTTTTGGTTTGCAATGAAGATGTTTCTCCCTGAAGTGTGAGGAACATCTCCAGATCATCCTCAAGTAGAAAAGGAGCCATTTTGAACTGCTCACTCTGCTGAATTCTACAACACTTTACCCTTTAGCATTACATAACGCACAACTGTAACGCTCATTTGTCTTTATATGTCATGTTATGTTAGTGTGACATTTGTTCTTACAGAGAGTCTGGAGGAGCAGGTTCAGGACTGAAGTCTGGAGGTTCAAATTTAGACCAGTCACTCTTCATGGACAGAGCCCTGGACACTGAGGCTGTGGATCTGTGTGTGGAGAGAAAACATCATGTTGTTACTTAGAAGACTTTGTTACTGTCAGCTGGCAGCACAAAAATGTCTTTATTCGAGGAGAGGAATCTACGCTGTGTCTCAATTCTCTTTCCTCTCTTCCTTCTCCTTGATTCCTCTCCTCAATTCTCCATTTTTCTGCTGGCAGATTAAGTGGTCTCCCAAAGAAAACCAAAGATGGAAGGAGTAAACCTGAGGGAGGCTTCAGGAGCAGACATCAGATCAAATCATCAAACTTTATTGGTCTCATTGAGGAGTTTATATCCTCTCCTCCCTGTGTCTCCTCTGTAATGTTTGTATGCTCTAAAAATTAAATATTATTTATGTTAAATTATGTACATTCAAAGATGGAGTGTAATTGTTCTATGATACGTGCCTCACTGTGTAAATAGTACTCCTAAACTATGGGAACAGTGTAAATAAATTAGGGATGTCCCGATCAGGTTTTTTGGCCCTCCGAACTGATTCCCATAATTTGATTTGAGTATCTGCCGATACCGAGTCCCGATCCGATACTTACATAATGCATAAAAAAGTACACTTATATTTATTATTATTATTATTATTATAATAAAATACACTTATTACTTATTATTTCTCATTCTGGGTGTCACGGATGAACTCCAGATGTCTGTGGTGAAACATGGGGTACATCTGATAACAGGACATGTAGTTTTACAGAAATCTTCTTATAAAGAGCTGCAGAGCTTTCTCGGTGAAATAGTGGTGAGATGGCACTTCAAATCGAGGTTCGACGTGCTCCATAAGCATAAGAAACCCAGTGTTCTCTACAAAGGCGAATGGTAGGTCACTTATTGTGATCATTTGTGCTCCTGGCTGTGTTCTCCTGGGCCTTCGCGCTGTCAAGGGGCATTTTTTCTCTCCTTTTCAAACTCTCCTGCAGCGTGAGCTGACTCGTCTTTGGGTGTTTGTTTTTGAGGTGCCGTATCGGTTTGTTGTGTTAAATGTCGCCCTTTCCTTTCCACCTCTTGCAGTCCCAAGTTTACATATCCAACCGTTTGCTATGGCAATGTTGTTGTCATCAACTTTATAGTATTTCCAGACCGCAGACATACTCGCCGCGCTTTGCGAAGCGCAGGCAGCTCGAAGCGAGTGCATTTCCGTCTATTTAACTAATAGCGTGTCATGCCGCACACATTGATGATTCTCACTCTGTGAGACTCACCGCATAACCGTAGATCTCATCTAGGATATGTTAAAAAATAATAAGAATATATATATACATATATATCCGATACTGATCGGGAGGTAACGTCCGATTCCGATCCGATACCACGTGATCGGGGCCGATTTCCGATCACGTGATCGGATCGGGACATCCCTAAAATAAATATATGCCTACTGCTACATTGGATCCTTTTTTGGTTTTGGGTCATCATTAGCTTTCTTGCCTAATTTACAGAAATGTTCATTAATATGCACAGTCCCCAAATAAATCAATAGATCAGCTGATGGGGTTTAATGGTGAATGACAAACGACTGGACTCACTTTATCCCAGAGCGGTCCGGCTCAGTGCTGCCCCCTGGAGCATCTTCTCTGATGGGACGTTCTTTTGTCTGCTCACTCCCTGAAGCCATTTCCCCACTCGCTCAGCCTGGAGGAGAAACCACAGAGAGACACGTTCCACTCTTTATTTGAACTCCATTTGAAACAAGGCTTTAGTCATTTGAACAGCACTTCTACCAGGGGCGGAGTGGAGCTCTGAAATCCACCGGGAGCGTTTACAATGCAGCAGCGCATCAGCAATCCCCCCAATAATAGGCTAGAAAATAGTCTGTTATTTTTTTGCTCTTATTTTATGCTCTTATTACAATAACCTGGAGAGAACTAAAACTATACATCAAACAATAGGCCTGTGCTATTTTTTAAACTGACTTAAGCAACACGGACGCTTAATGTTCTTTACATTTTCATTCTGAATGACCTTTAGATGGAAAGAAACAAACGTGTGACAAAAACACGATGTCTAGTTTTGTCAGTATTTAACTTATTCTAAGCAATCTTGAAATCAAACAATCTATTTCATTCATTCAAGTATTTATTGTCATTGCACAAGAGAGAACAACGAAAGTGTTTGGAGCATCCACATACGTAGCTGTAAAACGCAAAATAGTAAAGTGCAAACCCAGTGAAATAAAAATACCCCTCAATAACCCCTAAATAACCCCAGTGTAAACATTTGTAAACATTTTGAGTACATTCAGTACAGCAGTATTGACAGCAGCATCAGGGCATGTCATTAATATTATCATTAAAGTGCATGAGAGAGCAGGGCCATTCCTCCATGTGGTGAGTTTCCAGAAAGCATAGTTGTTAACTAAGTTAACTAAGTTAGGAACTATGTTGGTTTCAATGCAAGTTCCCATTGCCAACCAATTAAGTTACTATAACAGATTAGCAACTACGATTTTGGGAAACGCTTTGGATAAAAGCATGTGCTAAGTACATGTGTATACAAGACAAAGGAGCTGGTGATGGACTTCAGGAGGAGACCACTACCTCACTCACCGGTGAACATCCAGGGGCAGGACATAGAGACTGTGGACAGTTTCAAGTACCTGGGTGTTCACCTCAACAATAAACTGGACTGGTCCCACAGATTTAAAACCGAAAAGTGCGACTCACCTCGACTCAGACAAAACTTCTGCTCCAAACACTTTCACTTTTCGCCACGTGACCAGCCCCTCCCCTCTGTGGCGCGTGAGCAGGTCAAACTATAACAGCGCCCTCTGCTGGCAGAAGTGTGGACATGCAGAGGGAGACACCAAAGAATGAACTTAGTGGAAAAAGGGACAAATGAAAAAGATTAGAAAAGTAAACACTGTTTCAAATCTAGCAGGCTCTTCTTCATGGCATATATACCCCAAAAATAGTAAGACCAAATATTTGTGCAGAGAAACACAAATCTATTACAGAAGTCTTTTTTTATTTAACAAACTTTCTTTTATGAAATATAATAATAAAACCTGAAACTTTAAGAAAAATGCAATTTCAGCACAATGTTTTAACATTAACTTGTCTGCATTTCACAGAATTTAGTCATGCTTTCTTTTTGCTCCTGAAACTTGGGATCTTTTATCCTGCACAATATCAGGCACCATGTCCCGAGGAGCCGCACAGTGTCCCGAGGAGCCGGTCCATGTCTTGAGGAACCGCTCCGTGTCTTGAGGAGCCGCTCCGTGTCCCGAGGAGCCGCACCGTGTCCCGAGGAGCCGCACAGTGTCCCGAGGAGCCGCACAGTGTCCCGAAGAGCTGCACCGTGTCCTGAAGAGCCGCACCGTGTCCCGAGGAGCCGCACAGTGTCCCGAGGAGCCGCACAGTGTCCCGAAGAGCCGCACCGTGTCCCGAAGAGCCGCACCGTGTCCCGAGGAGCCGCACCGTGTCCCGAGGAGCCGCACCGTGTCCCGAGGAGCCGCACCGTGTCCCGAGGAGCCGCACCGTGTCCCGAGGAGCCGCTCCGTGTCTTGAGGAGCCGCTATGTGTCTTGAGGAGCTGCACCGTGTCCTGAGGAGCTGCTCCTTGTCCTGAGGAGATGCTCCGTGTCCTGAGGAGCCGCACCGTGTCCTGAGGAGCCGCACCGTGTCCTGAGGAGTCGGTCCGTGTCCTGAGGAGCTGCACCTTGTCCTGAGGAGCTGCCAACTTCAGAATGTCATTCAAGTGCTTGTGTGTTTGCTCTGAGTGGCGTTTATTTACACAGGTACATGTAAACAAAGGCAATTTAATATACTTAGCTATTTTAAATATATTTGGATATCTTGAACCAACTTGTTCACTTGGTGCTTTCGTTGTCACCGGAGAGGGTCTAATCACATTGTTGACAAAGTTTATGAACATTTAACATGGAATTGCGCAAACTGTACAAATAAATGATACTTACGGACATAACCTTCCATGAGACAAACGTTTTGCCAACACTGGTAGAAATTTTGGCCAAAAAGAAAGGGGAAAGCAGAAGAGTGCAAAACTCTTCCTGACTGGTTGGTTAAATGCTACAGGAATGCCCATTGTCCATGGGGAGTTTGTGTGGCACGTCCAGAACGCCCAGAACGACCAGCACAGACTGTAACCGTCTATGGCTGGGAGTCTGTGCATTGTCCTTTTAAAACCTTTTCACAATAAGGCCCAGTGTGCATTTCGTCAATACAGATGATTTTATTTTGAAAGGGCCATGGGAAGTATTTAGTTGAAGTACAAACCGCCTTGACACATCAGTATCACGTATATTTAGAGCAGTTTGCGCTGGACAAACTTCTCCGGGGTTTTACACGACACTTTGCCAAAGAAAAGACGCACAGCACGTGAAGGCTCGGCCCCTGACAGCCGCAGCAGATCTAGAGCTAGACCAGAGAGAGAGGCAACATAAAAGAATCTGTGCTATGCTGCTATGCTAAACTGCGCAGAAAAGAGGTGGAGAAAATTACCAATATTTTCATTAAAAAAAATCAGCCGATGGCCAGATTAAAGGTCTTGGACGGCCGGATCCTGCCCCCGGGCCGCATGTTTGAAACCCCTGATCTAGACCAGAGACCAGAGGCAACATAAAAGAATCCTCTTTATACAGCATGTGCTCGAGACAGGACAGAGGGAGATAAGGCCCCACAGTCCTAACTGCGTCACAGGCTGCCACTCCACCACTGAATCACAAAACAGATGAAATCCCTTTGAAGAACACATGTTTTCTACACAAGTGGATGTCACTGAATCTCAAAGTCACTTCGACTCAAATAAGAATACAGATTTAAAACCTAAAAGTGCGACTCACCTCGACTCTGACGAAGCTTCTGCTCCAAACACTTTCACTTTCACTTTGACCACACATTACGTGACCAGCCCTTCCTGTGGCGCGTGAGCAGATCAAACTGTAACAACAGCGCCCTCTGCTGGCAGAAGTGTGGACATGCAGAAGGAAGCACCAAAGAATGAACTTAGTGGAAAAAGGGACAAATGAAAAAGATTAGAAAAGTAAACACTGTTTCAAATCTAGCAGGCTCTTCTTCATGGCATATATACCCCAAAAATAGCAGTAAGACCAAATATTTGTGCAGAGAAACACAAATCTATTACAGAAGTCTTTTTTTTATTTAACAAACTCTTTCTTTTATGAAATATTATAATAAAACCTGAAACTTTAAGAAAAATGCAATTTCAACACAATGTTTTAACATTAACTTGTCTGCATTTCACAGAATTTAGTCATGCTTTTTTTTTTCTTCTTCTTGGTTTATTTTTATTTTTCAGGATTCTCAATCTGTACAATATCAAAGTCAAATGAAAAAGGTAGTACAAATATACAAAAGAACAATCAAAATTGTAATGTCCAAGAAGGAGTGGGGGGAAGAAAACTTATTTAACCCCACCCCCATTACATCTATACATGATAACATAAGTAAAGAAGGAAAATCACTTCCATTTTCCCATGGTAATTCTGATCTGTTATGTGCACTTCTTTCTTTTTTTTTTTTTTACATGGAGACAAGTAACCATAGTTACGGATACAGGACCTGAATACTAATACCAGCAATGGTAAGAAAGCACACACAGTACCAGCAATGGTAGAAAAAGCAGATACCATAAGGTAAGGAAAAACATGTACAGTTATCAGAGATGTTCCAGCAGAACTAGTTTTGCAGAAGACAATGATGAAATGACCTTAGACACTCTCCATATACTGTGACCAGACCATATTTTTGTGATGTAATTTAAACGTATTGACACTTTGGTTTTGCTTGTAGAGTTTGTCCACACTGTTCCAGAGTTTCACACCACGTACAGACATGCAAAACATGCATTTAGTGGTTCTCACTTTGGGCAGTTTGAAGTCTCCAGTCACTCTCAAGTCGTGCGTTCTCTCACTCAAAGTAAACAGTATTTGCAGATTTTTTGGTAGTAGTTTATGGTATACTTTAAACATAATAATTGCTGTGTAATACTGAGTAAGGTCTTCACATTTTAAGAGCTTAGAATCTATAAAAAGATTATGAATGTGTTCTAAAACCCCAACTTTGTGAATAATCCGTAGGGCTCATTTCTGTAAGACAATTAGAGGTTTTAGTGTTTGATAAGTATTTCCCCGTACTTCAATACAATATGTGAAGTAAGGAAGAATCATAGAGCAGTATAGTGTACGCAATGCATTCTAATCAAGATAATATTTTGTTCTATTTATTATGGAGAGACTTTTGGAGATTTTTGTTTTTATATGTCTGACGTGGGTTTTCCAAGACAATTTATTGTCTATGATGATTCCAAGAAATTTAATTTCTGCTACTGTCTCAATTTGAACATTTTCAATCATAATTGGTTGTTTTGAGTTTGTTTTTGCATTTCCAAATAGCATAACTTTGGTTTTGTTTAAATTAAGTGATAATTTGTTGAAATCCATCCACTTCTTTATTTTGTCGAGCTCCTTATTTACTGTGCTGATGAGTTCATTATAATCATGACTGCTATAGAATATGTTTGTATCATCTGCAAACAATATGAGTTTTAGTGACTGTGACACCTTAAATATGTCATTTATATAAATATTAAACAATTTTGGTCCCAAAACAGAGCCTTGGGGAACACCACAAGTAATACCAAGAATATCAGACAAAGCTGACCCTATGTGTACATATTGTGTTCTTTCAGTTAGATAACTTTGAAGCCATTTCCCAGCAATTCCTCTTGTACCATGTTCATGTAATTTTTGAAGTAAAGCCCTATTCGGACAGGATTAGTTTTACGGGGTGACATGGGGTAAAGTAATAATTACCAGGGAATTTAGTCCTGTCTGAACGCACCATGTCCGTAAACATAACGGAGTATGTCTGTGAAATTTACAGCGAGTTTCACCTTCTGTAAAACGGTCTGGAGGAATTACCTTAGGTAATATTAATCCCGTGCGAATGCGACCCTCGGTAAAGATGTATGTAATATTTCGTCACATCCATTTCTAGAAATAATTTACCGCAATTTTCAAACATGGAGAAGCTTGAAGCGCTTTATTTTTCTGGCAAACAAAATGATCTACCGGTACTCTCATACAAACGCACACATCGATCAATGAAAAAGCCCAAGAGGTATAAATCAGTCGTCAGAGGCATGAAACTTCTGCTTGTTTTAGGTAATGTACGCTCTGTTAGTCCTGATTATGGGCAATAATTTGCATAGTTCGCTAATATTTCACATAAATATCACGAATCACGACTTCTCTATCTTCAGCTGATGCTTTATGCCCTGCCCCACCAAAATCCGGCGACGAATACGAGACGGCAGAGCGTAAAACTCCTCCCATGTCAAATAAATATTACGGACATTTCTTGTCCTGTGTGAATGGGTCATTTATATTACAGAGGTCCTGTGATAAACCCACATTACTCTACATCCCCCTGTAAAACTAATCCCGTCCGAATAGGGCTTAAGACTGCATGATTAATCGTGTCAAAAGCTTTCTTTAAATCAATAAAAATCCCAATTGCGTATTTGTTTTGATCCAGTGCGCTTGTTATTTCTTCAGTTGCATCAAGTATAGCCATTGAGGTCGTTCTTTTTGTTCTAAAGCCATATTGTCCTTCGTTAATGATTTGATGCCTTTGATGAAAAGTTTTTCTAGTATCTTTGAGAACTGAGGTAGCAGAGAAATAGGTCTGTAATTAGTAAAGTCATGTTTATCTTCACTTTTGTATATTGTAATTACTTTTGCTATTTTCATTTTATTGGGAAATTGTCCTGATTGAAAAGATAAGTTACAGATGTGTGTGAAAGGTTTTACGATATTATTAATGAGCAGTTTGACTAATCTCATATTTATGTCATGACAGTACTTGATGATTTACTTTTGCTCCTAACAACAATATTCATGACTTCTTTTTCATTTGTGGGAGAGAGGAACATGGTATAAGGATTTCTGTCAATATTATTGTTACATTGAGCAGTGTCATTTACATTAATCTTTGCAGCCAACTCAGGACGGATATTTACACACACAAAAAAACATATTGAAATAATGTGCTACATCTGACCTATTTTTAATTTTATGTTTTTTACATTAAAGAATTCAGGATATGCTTCCTTATTAGTTTTTTGTTTAATCAAAGTATTTAATACATTCCACATTCCTTTCATATTGTTTTGATTCTCGTACAACATTCTTCTATAGTATAACTGCTTCATCTAATTATATCTATTCATTTATTTTTGTATTTTTTTATCTTTGTTCTGCTTCCTTAGTTTTTGTTTTTATAAATACTTTATATAAATTGTTTTTCTTTTTGCAAGCATTAATTATTCCTTTTGTTAGCCATGGACTGTTCTTACATTTATTGTTTATTTTAATTTCTTTTAGGGGACAGTGTTTGTTAATGAGTCATGAATATGTTTAAAAAAATATCATCTGCTTTATCGACATCTGTCTCTTCATAAACTTCATTCCAATCCTGAAGCATTAAACTGTTATTGAGGCTTTTATCTTTTCTTCTGTTTATATTCTCTAGCCTTTTTTTCTTTTATAAAATCTGAATGAGAAACAATAAAGATGGTAAATGGTCTGTAATGTCTGTAATGCACCACAAACATGTCTGCGTAATCCCTCAGTCGTCTAGGTAGGATCCATAGCAAAAGAAATTAAATTCAGTCAAATAGAAGCTTTAAACATGGATTGTATAACTTTTTATGATACTTTTCTCAATAGGAATGTTATAGATTTGTCTGGAAGGTTTCATAATATGGCATTAAAACTTTCTATCATCATGGAGACCAAACCAGACCGAGTCACAGGTCATTGTGGAGAAGCGACCCCGCTCACAGTCAGAATGAGAGGTATTTTTGGGCTACAAATGTAATAAATGTAATGTAGTGATGTTTAATGTCATACTGTGGAACATTTTAGGCAAAGCAATGGCATATCCATTGAAACAAGCAGGAGACGGGCATAATGCACCTTATATCTGTCTGAAGGGAGGAGCTAAGCACACTGAGACCAACATATCATCTACCTGTTTGCAGTTTATATTTCTTAACTAAATGTAAACTGTCCCTGTGTCATAGACCAATTAACATACTGGCTGTCCCTATGGTTTTCTACATCTAAACAAAGAAAACAACTTTAAATCCAACCCCAGGCAACAAGGTTCAACAGAGACACTGGACCGATCTCCTAGATACACAGTGATGGAAAGAATACTTTGAAAATGGGTTTAGTTGCAAAATGATGAACACCCACATTGAAATGTATTTTATAACGTATTCTGTTAAGATGTGTAGAATCCCTCAGTCGTCCAGGTAGAATCCACGGCAAAAGGAGAAATTCAATAGTTTAATTCAAAAGTTTATTTGGTGGAATCCGTTTCTTCTGCTTCTTCAGTTCTGGTCAGACGCTGGTGGACACAGCCTATATCTGCCTGAAGGGGGCGCTCACTACAATGAAATGACTCTGAGACTCCCACACCTCCTTGTTTCCAGTTGGTGTTAGTGAGGTGGGCCTGTTAGATCTGCAGTGGGAGTGGAGTGTGGGTCATAATGGTGTTTTCACTCCTCTGGACCTGACCTTCTGCACTATTGTTTTCTTTGTTTTCATTTAGGTTTGAGGACAGAGTTATAGATGGAGACAAATTTCAGAAATGGGCCAAATGGAGTACTATTTTGTGAATGCTTGAAATACTTTTACATCAAGTTGCGTTATATTATAGTATATAAAATATGACATATAATTACAATTAGCATCTTAATACTGGCGTACTGTTTGTTGTGCATTCATTTATGTCTGAGAAGGAAATGCACTCACCACAAGAAAAAACTATGAAAAAGGGACCATGTCGCAACACAGTTACTCAAAATTAGTATTCAGGATAAGTTTCACAGCGCGTCACGATGGAAGGTGCCCCACAGCAGAGCGACTACAGGGACTTCCTAACTGATCAGCAGATATATGTCTGAGGCTAGTAAAGGGTCATGAAATTGTTTAATATTGGTTTGGACATTCAGCATGAGCAGGGAAAGGAATTCAACTAAATGTGAAGAAACTACTGGAAAGCACGTGCGTATAATCATTTAATAATTTAAAGGGCTTCGGGTTAGGGTTAGAAAGTACTACTACTACTGCAGAAAGTACTACTACTACTACTGCAGAAAGTACTACTACTACTGCATGATAAAAGGAGAAGTTCAATTTGTCAACTGGACAAAGTATGTTTGGTTGAAAATGTTTCGCCGCTCATCCGAGAGGCTTCCTCTCGGATGAGCGGCGAAACATTTTCAACCAAACGACCCGGCCCCGGATAAGCGGAAGAAAATGGATGGAAATGGATGGATATTATACTATATTATATTACATTATATTATATTATATATTATATTATATTATATTATATTATATTATATTATATTATATTATATTATATTATATTATATTATATATTATATTATATTATACTGAGGAGAAATCTGTGAGGAAAGTGAGGAATAGCTGTGTGTGATAACTTTGTGTGTGCCTGTGTGTGTGTGTGTATTAGGGGTGGGGATTGGCAAAGAAGTCACGATTCAATTTGAATCACGATTCATATGCCACGATGCGATACTATCACGATGCATCACGATACTTATTTATTATAATTATTGCGATGCATTGAATTATATTGGACATACTTCAGTGAAAATGTACCAAAAAAAGAGGATAACTTAAATATCAGTGGCTGTGTATCTGGGTAGTGTCTTAACAAAACAACAAAAACAAATAAACCAAACCAATAAGAAAAAGGCTGCCATCTTTCCTTGATACTGCCTGAAGTCCAAATCAGTTCAACACAATCGAATTGTGAATATCTATTTCCGATGACAACTGCATTAACCTACGATAGATTTATTTATTCATTAATTTATGTATTAATATGTATTTATTACTTATTGAATTTCTCCTTTTATCATTACTTATTTATGCTTTTAAATGCTAAAATATGAATTTATATTGTTAAATGACACTTGAATTGTATTGTTGTTAATGTGACCTGTAATGCCCACTTGGTCCTGATGGCTTCTGCAGTTACTCCAGTGTAAACATCTTAACTCTCGTCCTCGGAAAGGAAAGCTCTTATACAGAGCCTCTTTTTCACTCACATACCTCTTGTTAAGATCCTGGCACATTGTGGTTTTAATTTCCCTTGTCAAGATGGAATCAGTCGGATTGTCTTGGAGCTCGTGGACGAGTTGAGGACGGAGTGGCGCTACAATAGACGGCGTTGGACTGGTCTCCTCTGATATTGCGGGTGTAGCTACTTTCACAGGTTTCACTGCAGCGACGACCTCCTCAGCAGCCGTTATGTCACACTCGGTAAGGGTGCAGATGTCCTTCTCAGACTTCCGTATTTCGGCAGACAGGAGCGCATTGGGCACACACAGCGCAGCGTGAACGCACATGTTGCTCTAAAAACCGCTCCAGCATGTAAACACAGCCCGCTGCTTTTCCGTTTTTTAAATTAATAATCGATATTTGGCATCAAGAATCGATGCAGTATATTGTGAAAGTTAGCATCACGATGCATTGTCATGACGATTATTTTGCACACCCCTAGTTACTAACTGGTTCAAAATTAGCAATCACAATGCACAGTATGAAATACCTACCGGCTGTGAAATGAGCGGAGAGATTTTTCCCATCTAAGTTCTGTCTCGTCCTTTCCTTTGATAATCGCTCTGTTCACCCTGGATGTCACTACTTTAGGTAAACGATAGAACTGCAGGTGTTTTTCTCTGTCCGCTCTATTCTGACAGACTAGGACCACACAATAGTTGACCATTTAGCTTTTTTTTTTTAAACTTTGCGGCATAAATGCACTGTTCGCGGTGCTTCGAATCCTTCCTTATATTTAAAAAAAAAAAATCACAAATATGATGGAAATTACAATCAGATGTTTTTTTTTTTTTCAGCCTGTTATGTACATTTTACATAACATATTTAGATCCCCATGTTACCTAAACACGTGTAATGGAAAAGATGCAATAAATAAGTGTAATGCCGTACTGTGGAACATTAGGCAAACCATCCCGCAGAAAAGTTACAGAGAGCAGCTTTAATACAGTTTGTGCACTATGTTTTGTAAGATTACATAACTCTTATATTACCTCAAAGTAATTACTCCTTTGGATCATCTTTGGGTCATGACTTTTGGTTTTAATTTATTGGACTGGCAAAACAAACATTCTACATTAGACAAAAAAAGATTATTGTGAGTTTTACATCATGTTCTAAAGCTGTGTCCTCCACAAACACATCCGGAGTCGTGTTTGTTTCATTCACATGTTTGAGGAACTCTTTATTATTCGTCTGTAACATCTCCAAAGCTCCAAACGCTCTGCTCCACCTTGTGATGTCATCAACTGAACAGTGAACTTTTCCCTTTAGTTCAGTCGAGATCGGCGACTCCAGGACTGAAATGATCCACATGATTCTAGTGAAGGTGTGTGGAGTTTAAAAACACAGTGGAGCACTTCCTGTATCAGCACATGATGACATCACAAGGTGGAACAGAGGGTTTTCAGTTTGAGAGAACTTGTGCTGAATATGAGAAGTCTGTGATGAGGAAATGACATTAGAGCAGAAAACAGAAAACAGTGTAATATAAGGCCTTTAAAGTACTGATAGTCAGACCCTCCAGGAATTCGCGATGTTGCGATTTGCAACTTCAACGCAACTTCAGCCAATCCCCGTGAATTCAGGGCGGTGTTGCAATTTTGACCAATCATCGCAACTTTTCCGCAATTTTTACTAATTTTGACCAATCATCTGTGACGTATTGAACGCCGACCAACTTCCTTCTGTGTAGGAGACATAACTGAGATGAGGTGCACGTTTGTGTGTGTGTGTGTGTGTGTGTGCGGCAGAGGCGGTGGGTCACGTGAGTGTGGGTGTGTGCACGTACGGAAGTGTGTGCGTGTAAAAGCGCGCGCTCACCTGTCACACAGAGGAGAGAGTCAGGGTTGGGGTGTAGCCGCAAACCATTCATTCATCTTTCACGTTAATCTGTTCATCCTGCTGTTTTCATGAGTTCCATTTCATCCTGCTGCGCTGTCATAGCTGTGTGCACTCTTTTTGTAATAAATGCACAAAACATATCTGGATCTCAGCGTATCTGTCACCATAGCCTCCTCTTTGCGCGTCACAAATCTGCGAGCCACAGGACCCAACCTCATATTCTCTGCGGCTAAAAGGTTTGAGTTTGGAAGCCGCAACATTCTGCTTTACTTCCGTGTGACAAAACAAAACTGCGGCCGTGTCCCAGTTCCCAGAGCGCACAGCTCGGAGCGCGGCCCGAAGGGGGCTCAGACTGCAGTCAAGGAGGTGCACACTTGCTCAGCCCCGACTGCAGTCCGCGGACCGCTTAACGACTGCGGTCTTCGGACCGCGTATTAACTGCGCATGGGACAAAAAAGAAATGGGACAGCAGTTGTCGCGCCGGTGTACTGGCAAAATGTGTGACGCACATGCCCTTCGGGCCACGCTCCGAGCCGCGCGCTCTGGGAATTGGGACACGGCTTCTAATGGCAAAGAAACATGTCTGCGGCGCCATTTGCCCACAAAAATAACAGCAAAAGACCGAAACAGTTCCCCTCCTAGTAGTAATTTATTTTCTCTGTTGGTAAGGTTGTTTTCGGACCATATCTGTGATCTCTGTGTCTTTGTATTATTCTTTGTCAGTAATAACTCAGTATTCAAAATATTACTCAATTTTAATTACAAAAAGCGAAAATCGCAACTATTTATCGCAACTTTCACTTCCTCCTGCAACAAAATCGCAACATGGTGCATGTTTTGGGTTGGTGGGGGAAACCAGAGTGCCCAGAGGAAACCCACACAGACACGAGGAGAACATGCAAACTCCACACAGAAAGGCCCAGGCAACCCGGGGATCGAACCCAGAACCTTCTTGCTGTGAAGCAAGAGCGCTAGCCACTCAGCTAGCGTGCCGCCACGGATAGTGTTACTTGAGAACATTTCTAATACTCTGCCCCCTTTGGGTGTAATAATATCGTAATAACATAGTAATAGCAGAATGTGGGCAGTTTTGGCGTGCACAGTGTGGTCCAACAGCACAAAGGTCCAACACAGAGTTCTGAATTAAGCACAAACAATAGCATTAGCCTGTTAGCTTCATTAGCATATTAGTGTTTACTTCTCGTGTGAAGGGCGAAAACGCGAAAAAGCGAATTCTAGTTTTGTTTGGATCGAAGAAAGCGAGAGTCCGACCCCCCCAGCCCCCTCGTACCGTCCTGCGGCGGGCCTCCATGTCTGCGGCCTGGTCCGTCTCCTCTGCCCGGGTCTGGGCCCTCCCTCCGGGGCTGGAGAAAGGCAGACGCGCCCCGACCACCGACCACACCGCGGATCCGAGCAGAGAGTGACCGAGTAGGGGGGTTTACGACGGCGCTGACCGAGTCCTCAGAGGAACGCCCTCCCGAAAACAACGACCACAAGCCCGCCTCCGCCGCGGCTGCTGCGGCCTGGTGGAGCGCGGAGGAACTGCAGCCCCGGGCCACGTACAAACCTGGAAATACAACCTAATCAATACATGATAATCAATACAATATGAAATACATGAGAGAATGAAACGTAATGGTAAAAGATCATTTTAAGCACGTCCTATATGACTCTTTTAGCCGTGGTATCTTATCCAGGAATGTTCCACAGCATGGCATTAAACACATGTGTCTTGTGTTTTAATGAAGAAGAAGGAGTTTAGTCAAACTGAGCTCTGGTTTTCAGGTGAGGCTGTTTCTGGAGCTTTTGTGCTCTCAGGTGTTTGCAGTGCACAAGACACAGGTGGAAAAAGGCATTGATTTCTATCGGATTAAAACTTTATATTTTACACTTTTACTTTGTTCAAATTTCAGAGCAAAAATGAATAAATGGAGGAATAAAAACGAATATAATAAAAATAACAAACACAAATAAATAAAAACAAGAATCCATTTATAAACAATCAAATCAAAATTACATTTGGCAAAACAAGGACCTATCCCACTTCTTATGTGCCCAAACCCCCTAACCCTAAAGCACCTCACAGTTTTTAAAGCACCTCACAGTTTTTAATGCACCTCACAGTTTTTAAAGCACCTCACAGTTTTTAAAGCACCTCACACTTTTTAAAGCACCTCACAGTTTTTAATGCACCACAGTTTTTAAAGCACCTCACAGTTTTTAAAGCACCTCACAGTTTTTAATGCACCTCACACTTTTTAAAGCACCTCACAGTTTTAAAGCACCTCAGTTTTTAAAGCACCTCACAGTTTTTAAAGCACCTCACACTTTTTAAAGCACCTCACAGTTTTAAAGCACCTCACAGTTTTTTAAAGCACCTCACAGTTTTTAAAGCACCTCACAGTTTTTAATGCACCTCACACTTTTTAAAGCACCACACAGTTTTTAATGCACCTCACAGTTTTTAATGCATGTCACAGTTTTTAATGCACCTCACAGTTTTTAATGCACCTCACACTTTTTAATGCACCTCACACTTTTTAATGCACCTCACACTTTTTAAAGCACCTCACACTTTTTAAAGCACCTCACAGTTTTTAAAGCACCTCACAGTTTTTAAAGCACCTCACAGTTTTTAATGCACCTCACAGTTTTTAATGCACCTCACAGTTTTTAATGCACCTCACAGTTTTAAATGCACCTCAGTTTTTAATGCACCTCACACTTTTTAATGCACCTCACAGTTTTTAAAGCACCTCACAGTTTTAATGCACCACAGTTTTTAATGCACCTCACAGTTTTTAAAGCACCTCACAGTTTTTAAAGCACCCCTCAAAGTTAGGAAAACACACACAGTTGCACATTGAGGGAAAAAACACATACACTTTACTCTGTAATTTAAGGTCAGGTTTTTGGGGTGCATGAATAAATATGAGGCTTAAACACCAATCTGAACAACTCATTAATAAACATCACCATAAATAAAAACGTGCTCCTCACCTTCCACGGTGGCTGGTCTCTCACTCTCATCCAGCTCGGGTCGTCGACCAGAGCCCTGGGAGCTTGAGAGTTCTGCGCATTATTTCAAAAGTTCAAAACTCCATGCACAGCTTCCAGGTGCCGGTAACAACAGGAACATTGAATAATTCCAGTGAACAATGCGTTTCACTTCTACCTGAACCTGATGACGCTGTAGAAGCGAAACGCGTTGTTCGCTAAGCCTAATAAAGAGAGTAGAGTCAAGCGAGTGTGCGGTAAACTTCTTTCTTTCTGGAGTTCTGCGCAGTATCTTTGCTGTTCCTGTGCTGCACTTTTCTGGACTGAGATGTCTGATGTTTCTCCTGGATTTGTTGTAGCCACTCCTCCAGTTTGGAGGTTACAGCCCCAAGTGCTCCGATCACCACGGGCACCACTGATGCCTTCACCTTCCAGGCCTTCTCCAGCTCTTCCTTGAGCCCCTGGTATTTCTCTAGTTTCTCGTGTTCCTTTTCCTGATGTTGCCATCTCTTGGTGTTGCGATGTCCACCACCACGGCTCTGTTCTGTTGCTTATCCACCACCACTATGTCTGGAGGTCCATCACCATTCTGTCAGTCTGTATCTGGAAGTCCCACAGGATCTTGGCTCGGTCATTCTCCGCAACCTTCGGAGGTGTTTCCCTTGGGGTCCCTTGGGGTCCCTTGGGGTCTCCAGCCCGTACTCTGCACAGATGTTTCTGTACACTATGCCCGCCACTTGGTTGTGTCGCTCCATGTATGTGTGGTGTCTTTCAAAAATCCAACGGAGGCCGAGATATGCATTAAATGGTATTTATTCAAAAAGGGATAAACGCAGTTACAAAGTACAAAATATTATTGTATATGAGCCTATAGAAGAACTTAAGAGAAGGAAGACG
>JAVJIX010000422.1:12500-67500 GCA_036785185.1 Paratrypauchen microcephalus | reverse complement strand
GTTTATTTATAAAAATGTGACGGAGCGTTGTCCCCGGGGAGAGCACGTGAAGACGCCCGTTTCCTTATCTGCTGCTCCGCCGAACCCTTTTCATTATCAACCATAAACTAACTCCCATAACCTCTCCAGCGTGTTCTGCCGCGACTCAGGGTGCACATTTAGAAGCACCAGTTTTGCCCCTCCAAATTGCGCTAAACCCGATCACTTTTACTCACGCCCGCGCTGCCGCCTTCTCCCTCCTCTCGCGGTGCGATCTACCAGACACATCCACACCGGGAGTTTAAATCCTCGCAGGTTCCGGGGTTCATGTGAGCCATGAGTAATTTACACGGGCAATTATTTGTATTCTCTGTATATTTGAAGCTTTGTATATTATTTATTGACGTTGCATGAAAGCGACTGTACGTGCTCACCTTTTGGCACCAGAAATATTCGCCATTTAATAGTGGAATGGTGTAAATGAGCTTTAATGAATGTTCTGTAATGTGGGAGGGGGATGGGGGTGTACAGCTGCACTCCGCAGTCTTGTTTTGGTTACAGTGGAGGTAACGTGCACGGAGAGAAAGAGCGAGAGCCAAAGACTGAAAGACTTAAAGGTAGTGATGGTGAGATGAACCTCATGAGGCATTGAAAGGGTTCATTTCTCGAAGCTTCATGTGCGCATGAAACCACCTACTGGCCAAGTGTGTAATCACAGCAGCTGTACCTGAACCACAGAATGTGTTTGTGTTTTTGTGTCTGTTGGGAATGACATTACAAAACATGTGTGACCAAATAATTTCTATACATATATTATCACATATGTGTATAATACATTTTGTTTGTATTCTGTGTGTAAATGTTCATAATATTGCAGGTTTCTGAAAATGGCGTAATCGGGCAGAGGACAGTGAAAGTGTTTGTGGAACTAGCAAAAGGACACAGATTATGCTTGTGTAACTTGGACAATGATGTACAGGACAGGGGAAATTTTATTCATTTTTATTCAGAAACAAGAGTTTCTCAACAGTTTTTGGTTTTCAGATCAAAGTGTTCCCACACAGGGGAAAACCTCCTCTTCCTCGCTGGCTCCATCCTATCACCTCTCCTACTCTCCTCACGCTCCTAAATCTCTCTCCCTAAACTCTCCAAACTCTCAACTGAACTCTCCTTCAAATCCCACATTCTGAATGGAGCCTGAGGGTCTGTACAGCTGGAATAGCTCGCGGCAATAATCCGAACCGCTTCCCGAAGCGATCACGTGGTACAGCCGGGTAGCGAGGCTTCGAACGCGCTTCGTGGAAACACCCCCTTCATTACTCGACACACACTTCAAAGCCTCGGCACGTCTCGTAACATCACTACTTAAAGGGGAAGTCTGCAGTCTTTTCACTGTAAATATTTTTTCACGCACGTTTGACACCTTTTTTGCACTGTGGGAGAGCACAATAAACCACCTAAAAATGTATTAATCCATCCTTGTTCTTCCTCTTATCCGGGGCCGTGTCACGGGGGCAACAGTCTAAAACAGAGACTCCCAGACTTCCTTCACCCCGGACACATCCTCCAGCTCCTCCGGGGGGACCCCAACGTGTTCCCAGGCCAGCCGGGAGACATAGTCCCTCCTCCCGGTGGGACGTGCCCCGAACACCTCCCGAGGGAGGCGTCCAGGAGGCACCTCAGAGTCCAAGTCCAGAGTAAATACTAGAGCTGATTATGGCCGAGCTCTTTAGTGAAAGCTCTGAAACATGACACAAGTAAGAGACAGTGAACTGACCTGAGAGTCTCCAGTCGACAGTCTGGACTCTGCAGAAAACCACACAGATCAGACACTCCTGAATCACACAGTGTGTTATGGCTCAGATCCAGTTCTGTGAGATGTGAGGGGTTGGACTTCAGAGCTGAGGCCAGAGAAGAACAGCTCATCTCTGACAAACCACAGCCCCACAATCTGAATAAAGAACACATGATGTGGTTATACATCTTATATGACACTTTTTCTCCATTGTTAACACACTATTTGTCATTCACTGCACCAAGTCCCCACAGCTTCAAGTCATTTCAACAAAACATGACTTTAGTTCAAACCTTGAACACATGTGAATAAAGAATCCATGATGTGGTTCACGTCCATAGAAATAGGCCTGTGACCATACACTGGTCTCTCGCTCTATCACAGGTCACTTTTCGCGGCATCGCTGTTTCGCAGATTTTTAAATTTATTTATTTATTTATGTATTTTTGATTTCAACTTTTTTTATAATGTATGAACATAGTGTTGTGCGTCCTGATTGTCTTCTCCTCCGTGTCTCCTGTACAGGACAGAATGTGTTCAGTTTGACACATTTATATAGATGTTATAGAGGGGGGCCCCGGGGGGGACCCGGGGGGGCTCCGGGAGTCCCGCTGGATGCACGAGGAGCCGAGACATGAGGCACTGGATCTGTAGGAAGTCCAGACCGGGACTAAGACATGAGGACCAGACTAGGACCAGACTGGGACCAGACCTGGACTAAGACATGAGGACCGGACTAGGACCAAACCGGGACCAGACCGGGACTAAGACATGAGGACCAGACCGGGACTTAGACATGAGGACCAGACTGGGACCAGACCGGGACTTAGACATGAGGACCAGACTGGGACCAGACCAGGACCAGACCGGGACTAAGACATGAGGACCAGACTGGGACCAGACTGGGACCAGACCGGGACTAAGACATGAGGACCAGACTGGGACCAGACCGGGACCAGACCGGGACTTAGACATGAGGACCAGACTGGGACCAGACTGGGACCAGACCGGGACTAAGACATGAGGACCAGACTGGGACCAGACCGGGACTAAGACATGAGGACCAGACCGGGACTAAGACATGAGGACCAGACCGGGACCAGACCGGGACCAGAGCGGGACTAAGACATCGAAGCCTTTAAACCAGGAGTGTCCAAACTTTTTTCACCAAGGGCCACATGTGTAAACACAGATGAAGCAGAGGGCCGATCGAGGGCCACAGACTGGTGCTCAGGACAGTCACTAATGTAAATATCTGCATGTTTAACACGTTAGAATGAGCTTCAGTCCTTTATTCATTCAAAATCCTCAAAACCACACAATAAATATTAAATATTGTCTTATCAAGGTAGATTTTCAAAAAACTTGCAGTCAAAAGTTCTGCTCAAGGTCATTTGGGCCAATTCACCTGGAAGTCTGAGGGACAAGAAAGATTTGTCTGAGGGCCGCATTTGGCCCATGGGCCACAGTTTGGACATGCCTGCTTTAAAGTAAACAAACATGAAATAATGACGTTTTAATTAGTATTTTAATCTCCTACTATTTTAATTAAAATATTGTATTAATAATAATATTTATCAATATAGATTTTACATATTAACTTAATTTGGCATTTTTTTGAATAATGTAACAATTAAATATATATATATATATATATATATATATATATATATATATATATATATATATATATATATATATATATATATATAAAATTTAAAAAATAACAAATTTTCTATACCAATTTAAATATGAAAATGAAAGAAAATAACTACTTTGTTTTATTTTACATTGCTTCAGTTAATAAGTAAATAGTTCTTATTTGCTAAATAATAGACACATTTTACATTAGTTCTCCTTTAATGTCCAGATTGAAATAAATTTTTTACAATATATTTAAACAACCAATTGTCTTTTACAATAAATTATTAAATTTTGTTTTAAACATTTTCAAAAATTAAATTAAATTAAATTACTACTTTCAGAATGTATTAATTAATTTACTGTTTACTTAAATTTGAACATTGATCCAATAGAATAAATGAGCCGACTGCATTTACGATCTTACTGAGGCTTCTAAATGTATTTTTAACAATGAAACACCAATAACTGAATAGATGTGTGATAAATAAGTGTAAGTCTATACTGCGGAACATTCCACACAACACAAAAGCATCTCCATGGAGACCAGCAGGTGGCAGAACCCCATCAGAAAAGTTCTAGTGTACTTTGTTTTAATATAATTCTTGTCCACCTCTGAGTCCAAGTCCAGAGTAAATACTAGAGCTGATTATGGCCGAGCTCTTTAGTGAAAGCTCTGAAACATGACACAAGTAAGAGACAGTGAACTGACCTGAGAGTCTCCAGTCGACAGTCTGGACTCTGCAGAAAACCACACAGATCAGACACTCCTGAATCACACAGTGTGTTCCAGCTCAGATCCAGTTGTGTGAGATGTGAGGGGTTGGACTTCAGAGCTGAGGCCAGAGAAGAACACCTCATCTCTGACAAACGACAGCCCCACAATCTGAATAAAGAACACATGATGTGGTTATACATCTTATATGACACTTTCTCCATTGTTAACACACTATTTGTCATTCACTGCACCAAGTCCCCACAGCTTCAAGTCATTTCAACAAAACATGACTTTAGTTCAAACCTTGAACACATGTGAATAAAGAATCCATGATGTGGTTCACGTCCATAGAAATAGGCCTGTCACCATACACTGGTCTCTCGATATATCACAGGTCACTTTTCGCGGCATCGCTGTTTCGCAGATTTTTAAATTTATTTATTTATTTATGTATTTTTGATTTCAACTTTTTTTATAATGTATGAACATAGTGTTGTGCGTCCTGATTGTCTTCTCCTCCGTGTCTCCTGTACAGGACAGAATGTGTTCAGTTTGACACATTTATATAGATGTTATAGAGGGGGGCCCCGGGGGGGACCCGGGGGGGCTCCGGGAGTCCCGCTGGATGCACGAGGAGCCGAGACATGAGGCACTGGATC
Source organism: Paratrypauchen microcephalus (assembly GCA_036785185.1). Lineage (NCBI taxonomy): Eukaryota > Metazoa > Chordata > Actinopteri > Gobiiformes > Gobiidae > Paratrypauchen > Paratrypauchen microcephalus. Next base: position 62,708 of record JAVJIX010000422.1, on the reverse strand, counting down.
TGTAGGAAGTCCAGACCGGGACTAAGACATGAGGACCAGACTAGGACCAGACTGGGACCAGACCTGGACTAAGACATGAGGACCAGACCGGGACTTAGACATGAGGACCAGACTGGGACCAGACCGGGACTTAGACATGAGGACCAGACCAGGACCAGACCGGGACCAGACCGGGACTAAGACATGAGGACCAGACCGGGACTTAGACATGAGGACCAGACTGGGACCAGACCAGGACCAGACCGGGACTAAGACATGAGGACCAGACTGGGACCAGACTGGGACCAGACCGGGACTAAGACATGAGGACCAGACTGGGACCAGACCGGGACCAGACCGGGACTTAGACATGAGGACCAGACTGGGACCAGAGTGGGACCAGACCGGGACTAAGACATGAGGACCAGACTGGGACCAGACCGGGACTAAGACATGAGGACCAGACCGGGACTAAGACATGAGGACCAGACTGGGACCAGACCGGGACCAGACCGGGACTAAGACATCGAAGCCTTTAAACCAGGAGTGTCCAAACTTTTTTCACCAAGGGCCACATGTGTAAACACAGATGAAGCAGAGGGCCGATCGAGGGCCACAGACTGGTGCTCAGGACAGTCACTAATGTAAATATCTGCATGTTTAACACGTTAGAATGAGCTTCAGTCCTTTATTCATTCAAAATCCTCAAAACCACACAATAAATATTAAATATTGTCTTATCAAGGTAGATTTTCAAAAAACTTGCAGTCAAAAGTTCTGCTCAAGGTCATTTGGGCCAATTCACCTGGAAGTCTGAGGGACAAGAAAGATTTGTCTGAGGGTCGCATTTGGCCCATGGGCCACAGTTTGGACATGCCTGCTTTAAAGTAAACAAACATGAAATAATGACGTTTTAATTAGTATTTTAATCTCCTACTATTTGAATTAAAATATTGTATTAATAATCATATTTATCAATATAGATTTTACATATTAACTTAATTTGGCATTTTTTTGAATAATGTAACAATTAAATATATATATATATATATACATATATATATATATATATATATATATATATATATATATATATATATATAAAATCTAAAAAATAACAAATTTTCTATACCATTTTAAATATGAAAATGAAAGAAAATGACTACTTTGTTTTATTTTACATTGCTTCAGTTAATAAGTAAATAGTTCTTAATTGCTAAATAATAGACACTTTTTACATTAGTTCTCCTTTAATGTCCAGATTGAAATAAATTTTTACAATATATTTAAACAACCAATTGTCTTTTACAATAAATTATTAAATTTTGTTTTAAACATTTTCAAAAATTAAATTAAATTAAATTACTACTTTCAGAATGTATTAATTAATTTACTGTTTACTTAAATTTGAACATTGATCCAATAGAATAAATGAGCCGACTGCATTTACGATCTTACTGAGGCTTCTAAATGTATTTTTAACAATGAAACACCAATAACTGAATAGATGTGTGATAAATAAGTGTAAGTCTATACTGCGGAACATTCCACACAACACAAAAGCATCTCCATGGAGACCAGCAGGTGGCAGAACCCCACCAGAAAAGTTCTAGTGTACTTTGTTTTAATATAATTCTTGTCCACCTCTGAGTCCAAGTCCAGAGTAAATACTAGAGCTGATTATGGCCGAGCTCTTTAGTGAAAGCTCTGAAACATGACACAAGTAAGAGACAGTGAACTGACCTGAGAGTCTCCAGTCGACAGTCTGGACTCTGCAGAAAACCACACAGATGAGACACTCCTGAATCACACAGGTCTGTGTTACGGCTCAGATCCAGTTCTGTGAGATGTGAGGGGTTGGACTTCAGAGCTGAGGCCAGAGAAGAACAGCTCATCTCTGACAAACCACAGTTCTCCAATCTGAATAAAGAACACATGATGTGGTTATACATCTTATATGACACTTTTTCTCCATTGTTAACACACTATTTGTCATTCACTGCACCAAGTCCCCACAGCTTCAAGTCATTTCAACAAAACATGACTTTAGTTCAAACCTTGAACACATGTGAATAAAGAATCCATGATGTGGTTCACGTCCATAGAAATAGGCCTGTGACCATACACTGGGCCCTCGCCCTATCACAGGTCACTTTTCGCGGCATCGCTGTTTCGCAGATTTTTAAATTTATTTATTTATTTATGTATTTTTGATTTCAACTTTTTTTATAATGTATGAACATAGTGTTGTGCGTCCTGATTGTCTTCTCCTCCGTGTCTCCTGTACAGGACAGAATGTGTTCAGTTTGACACATTTATATAGATGTTATAGAGGGGGGCCCCGGGGGGGACCCGGGGGGGCTCCGGGAGTCCCGCTGGATGCACGAGGAGCCGAGACATGAGGCACTGGATCTGTAGGAAGTCCAGACCGGGACTAAGACATGAGGACCAGACTAGGACCAGACTGGGACCAGACCGGGACTAAGACATGAGGACCAGACCGGGACTTAGACATGAGGACCAGACCAGGACCAGACCGGGACCAGACCGGGACTAAGACATGAGGACCAGACCGGGACTTAGACATGAGGACCAGACTGGGACCAGACTGGGACCAGACCGGGACTAAGACATGAGGACCAGACTGGGACCAGACCGGGACCAGACCGGGACTAAGAGATGAGGACCAGACTGGGACCAGACTGGGACCAGACCGGGACTAAGACATGAGGACTAGACCGGGACCAGACCGGGACTAAGACATGAGGACCAGACTGGGACTAAGACATGAGGACCAGACTGGGACCAGACCGGGACCAGACCGGGACTAAGACATGAGGACCAGACTGGGACCAGACCGGGACCAGACCGGGACTAAGACATGAGGACTAGACCGGGACCAGACCGGGACCAGACCGGGACTAAGACATGAGGACCAGACCGGGACTAAGACATGAGGACCAGACTGGGACCAGACCGGGACCAGACCGGGACTAAGACATGAGGACCAGACCGGGACTAAGACATGAGGACCAGACCGGGACCAGACCGGGACTAAGACATGAGGACCAGACTGGGACCAGACCGGGACCAGACCGGGACCAGACCAGGACCAGACCGGGACTAAGACATGAGGACCAGACCGGGACCAGACCGGGACTAGACCGGGACTAGACCGGGACCAGACCGCGACCAGACCGGGACTAAGACATGAGGACCAGACCGGGACCAGACCGGGACTAAGACATGAGGACCAGACTGGGACCAGACCGGGACCAGAGCGGGACTAAGACATCGAAGCCTTTAAACCAGGAGTGTCCAAACTTTTTTCACCAAGGGCCACATGTGTAAACACAGATGAAGCAGAGGGCCGATCGAGGGCCACAGACTGGTGCTCAGGACAGTCACTAATATCTGCATGTTTAACACGTTAGAATGAGCTTCAGTCCTTTATTCATTCAAAATCCTCAAAACCACACAATAAGTATTAAATATTGTCTTATCAAGGTAGATTTTCAAAAAACTTGCAGTCAAAAGTTCTGCTCAAGGTCATTTGGACCAATTCACCTGGAAGTCTGAGGGACAAGAAAAATTTGTCTGAGGGCCGCATTTGGCCCACGGGCCATAGTTTGAACATGCCTGCTTTAAAGTAAACAAACATGAAATAATGACGTTTTAATTAGTATTTTAATCTCCTACTATTTTAATTAAAATATTGTATTAATAATAATATTTATCAATATAGATTTTACATATTAACTTAATTTGGCATTTTTTTGAATAATGTAACAATTAAAAAAAAAAAAAAAATATATATATATATATATATATATATATATATATAAAAAATCTAAAAAATAACAAATTTTCTATACCATTTTAAATATGAAAATGAAAGAAAATGACTACTTTGTTTTATTTTACATTGCTTCAGTTAATAAGTAAATAGTTCTTATTCGCTAAATAATAGACACTTTTTACATTAGTTCTCCTTTAATGTCCAGATTGAAATAAATTTTTACAATATATTTAAACAACCAATTGTCTTTTACAATAAATTATTAAATTTTGTTTTAAACATTTTCAAAAATTCAATTAAATTAAATTACTACTTTCAGAATGTATTAATTAATTTACTGTTTACTTAAATTTGAACATTGATCCAATAGAATAAATGAGCCGACTGCATTTACGATCTTACTGAGGCTTCTAAATGTATTTTTAACAATGAAACACCAATAACTGAATAGATGTGTGATAAATAAGTGTAAGTCTATACTGTGGAACATTCCAGACAACACAAAAGCATCTCCATGGAGACCAGCAGGTGGCAGAACCCCACCAGAAAAGTTCTACTGTACTTTGTTTTAATATAATTCTTGTCCACCTCTGAGTCCAAGTCCAGAGTAAATACTAGAGCTGATTATGGCCGAGCTCTTTAGTGAAAGCTCTGAAACATGACACAAGTAAGAGACAGTGAACTGACCTGAGAGTCTCCAGTCGACAGTCTGGACTCTGCAGAAAACCACACAGATCAGACACTCCTGAATCACACAGGTCTGTGTTACGGCTCAGATCCAGGTGTGTGAGATGTGAGGGGTTGGACTTCAGAGCTGAGACCAGAGAAGAACAGCTCATCTCTGACAAACCACAGTTCTCCAATCTGAATAAAGAACACATGATGTGGTTATACATCTTTGAAGAATTTGACGATTTTTCCAATATGTGAAACAATAAACAATTCAAAGATTAATTACATGTCTGTTTCTGTCAAATTCTCTTAGCGTGTTCAAACTGGAATAAGGAGTTATAATATTTAAACTTTTCCTAGAGGTAACAAGATCTACGCTAACATAGCATTTAGCACATACCATTTAAAAAGTACCAGGATTCGATAACTTAAATTAACCAAATTTATTTACCTAACAATATTTCTAAACAGATGCATCTGGGCCGTCCCTGTCCCTGAGAACAGTCTGAGTGTGTTCCACACGAGGCACCGAGGGAACGACACCGAATTCTTCGGGGCGCCCAGTAATAAACATTACACTCATGAATATGCAAATTTCAAATGTACATCATTGTGGTTAACTCCTCCTTCGTTCTTGTCTTCGTTCTGTTCCCTTATATGGTTTTGTTTATCGTTGCTTCCATGCATTATATTAAAGGGAGAAGTTCACTTTGTCGTATGCTGTACATTTCCTGTTGAAACAAAAGCAGACAGACCGGAAACGCTGTCTACGTTGCTATGGAGACGGGGAACTTTCAGTTCTGCTTTTACGAGTCTGAAACAGGAAGCTCTAGCCGCTGCACATTTGCAATAAGCACATCACTTTTGTAGGTTAAAGGCAACTGTTGGATTAATGAAGTGTCAAACTTAACGATAAAAATTATCTCTCAAAAATTATAACTCTTCAATCCCCCTTTCAAGATCTCTTTCACTGAGATCTCGCCTAAATCAAACTCTGAAATGTGGAAATAGAACATAAAACACCAAAAGGAAAAAACACAGAATATTCCTAAAAATGGTTAAAGCGTATGAAATGTAAAAAAGTACAAAAACACTCAAAAACATATAAGCAATCCTGAAAACGTTTAAAATCAAAAAGGGTTAAACATATAAGTCATCTTAAAGGGTAAATGTGTAAAAATGTTTTTTCCTTTTTATTTATTTATTTATTTTTCTCACCCCCTTCTGACGTCCAATATATACATTACCCATAAGTGTCGCTGATGAAGCTTGTTTAATTGTTCAAGGTTTCTCGGAGTCTCTGGATTAATTTCATCTTATTTATGTCATTCACTGGTTCATTATGAATATACATCTCTCTTAAATTTACTGGGTTTCGTAAAAACATTCCAGCCGTCAGTTTAGACATGGACCTAGAAATGACCTTGAAAACACAGGGAAAAAGACATCCAAACACAACAATACACATCAAACAGTCCTCAAGTGACATTAAAACAATGACAAACATTATAATGAAAAATATTAGGAAAAACCAAGCATAACAGGTACCCCCATGGTCCTGGAGTCATCATGAATCTGTGGAATGAGTGAAATGTAAATCTGTTAGATCTGTCCCTGTCCCAAGAATTTCTTAGTTTATGTAGGTGTGTCTGTGGAGGGTTCAATCCCCCCTTCAGTGGAGGCGCAGACTCCACTTCCTGAGCCTGTAGGTTCTGTGTAGGTGGGAAGGAAGCAAGTGTTCAGATACAGATGTGCACCATGTTAGAGCTTGGAGTTAGATTAGTATTTGTTAGTATTAAATTAGTAGATTAGAATCGTAGAATGAAGGACAATGATTTAAAGGAGTGGCCAAGGCCACTGTGGAGAGTTTACAGTTCCTACCTGTTTAGCATAGAAATCTGCCCAGTTATTACCTGTTATTTTTCTCAAAAGAGCCGATTTTGGAATGACCAGGTACTTTAATAATAGCCAGTTGATTCGGATTTAAAATGAGCTCCGCTGTGTGTGTGTGTGCCATGTGTAGTGTATTTAGTTCCGCATATTGGGCTGAAAAACCTGATTGTGGTCAGAATAGCTCTTGACACACAGTTGTGTGATTCACCCCGGAGACCAAAAGCAGAATTTGAGTCTTACTGTGTCTGGTCTGGGTGTTGAGAGAATAGCTTGTCTCTGTGATGGGAGGGGCTGAAAACTTGCATCTTTTCCTAGACGCTTTAAAACCACACTCGTACTATTTCAACAGGGTCTGACGTGTAGCTTCCAGACAGAGAACTGGATCTGGAGCTGAAATTAAAAAGTCATCCTGAACGAGGACACTCTCCTCTGGAAACATCATTCCTGAAAGACACTTTTCAAACAGTGATTAAAAATGCCTGGAGCATTTCTGTGTCCTTGTGGCAAAACTTTGTACTGCAGGTGTACTCCTTTGTGTGTAAATGCAAACTAATATCTACATTCTGGAGCGATAGGAATGGTGAAAAATGCTTGGCATATATCAATCACCATGTACCATTTCATTTGTGGTGTTAAAACTGAGAGACATTTGTGTGGATCTGGGACAGGAAGTAATGGTGTGGTTGTAACTTCATTAACTTTTCTCAAATCATGTGCCATGTGATATGTGTTGTCTGGTTTTGGAAAAGGATTTAAAAATGTGTTCCATGTGGAATCAGAAAGTTCCAGTACACCAGCTTCCCAGAGTGCAGTGAGTGCTTTGTCAACGCCTTCTTCCTGTGCCAGAGAACGATCGGATCTCTAAGGAATATAGACACAAGTTACATGTCACATTCAACACAATAGTGTTCAACAGAAGTGCACAAACCAATATCAGTTTTTCTGGAAGATTTTTTAACATGTTTTCTGCCAAATCATGATCTGTCAATTCTCTACCATGATGTCTGGGAATTAACATATTCTCTAAGAGAAGCAAAATTTTGTAAGAATCAGTGGACTGTGCATGTGTCTCGAACAAAGAGATCAGTTAGTGGACTAGCCAAAACAACAGTGGCAACGACACCTTTTTTGTGTACATACAGGGCATCAGTGTGTATTATGTATTTTTGTCCCTCGTATGCTTCAAAATCTATTTCATATTTTGTGTTGTGTTCTCTGTCACAAAATAAGGTAACATGATATGGGTCAATTTGGAGGAGAATATAAGTGTAACTCAACGAACCATGGTCTCCCTTTAAAGAGATGTGACATTAGTCCAGTGTCCACATATTCAGATATGTCAACGTAAGTCTCTGGGTCAGGATCTGTTGCCAACCAACATCCCTGAGTGTGTCCAGAAGCGCAAGTCACAGATTGTCCGTTTGGATGTCTCTGCCTAACAGATTGACTGGAGTGTTAGGTGAGTGTATCAGTGACGTATGTAAAGTCTGTCCAGCTAGTTTGACTGGTACCATCTTAGTCCGTTGTAGAGGAGTGGGTTTTCCCGTGAGGCCAAGTGGTGCATTTTGTCCATACTGTTGTGCCTGGGTCCACAGTGGTGGAGTTCCTTGATAACCTCCAGTGTAGCGCTGGCGTCCTTGGCCACCACACATGCTTCCTCTGCCTCGAGAAGTGAATCAGTGGCTCCACGTCCATAGCATTGCTGGTTATTGACAGGTGGTTGGTACTGGTTCTGGTCCTGGGGATTGCCTACTCTCCTCCCTCTTGATTTATCACGACCATTAAATACCCCGAAAACCCCCCTGATTTCCAAAACCTTGATTCCCCATGTTGTGTTGGTTGTTGCAGTTGTTGTGGTTGTGTTAGTGCAGTGTATGGTGGAGGGGTCGCATAAAATGCTTAGAGGTGTTGTGTGTGGCTCTGTCAATGAGTGTGTGGTTGGTTCAGCTACAAACTGTCCTTTGCCTCTGTTCTTTGGTTTTGTCCTGTTTTGTTTTTGTGGCTTTTTCTCTCTCTAGCCTCGTTCAAATGTAACCTTAACAGTTCCACTTTAAATCACTGCTCTTTCCTGCTTCTTCTTCCTGCTTACGATTATACAGATCAACATGATGTTTTAAGTGGATCAAAATTTGGGTCGAGTCACCACAGATATCAGGTACAACCTCTAGGGCAGTTTGGATTGGTTTGGGTAGTTTCTGAAGCACTGACTGCAAAAAGAGAGTCCGGGTAGCTGCATGTTTGTATGGATGTACGTGCATTTTTTCAACATACATGTTCTGACACTGTTCCATAAATTCAACTGCTAATGTGTCTGTCTTATATGTAGGAAGTGTGGGCGGGGTTGGATCCGCCATTGGGAAATAATCTTGTAGAATTTGGAGTAGATCCTGTTCAAGTGGCTTTCAAAATTGTTTCTATTAATGTGAGCCTGCGCTGTGCTCTTTCTAAGCCTGTCCATATGTCTTTTATGGTTTTACGATCTTGTTTATCTTTTAGATCCTCATCTTCATCTGACTCGTCTTCCTCTTCCTGACTCTCGTCTTCATCTGAGTACCTTGGTCTGTCTACGTCATACTTTCTTTTGACCTTCTATTCTTTATTTCTCCCTCTGACTCTTCCTTTTTCTCAACCTGCGTTATTATTCCTTCACATAAATCTCTTATTTCGTCTAGTTTCTCCTTACTGTTCTCTTCCTGTCTAACTTCCTGTTCCTTCCTTCACACTTACTTCTAACACGTTCTTTAATTCTGGGAGCAGTGTTGCTCCATCTTTCTTTCTTTATTAGCTTATTTGACAGGGACAATGTGCAAAACATTAAAGATGCTTTACACCAAATTATAGCTGAAGGCATTTTCCATCTGCAGTCCCTGAGCAGGTGAGAAATACAATATAAAACATAAACAATATAATCAATACACACTTACACACTACAAATTACCAATTATTACACAATAAAATATTACAATAAAATCTCACTCACTCAGATTATCACATATCTAATCCTGTTATTTCTGACCTTTCCTCCTCATAATTGCCCTTAAACATACCTGTGAGATTTTCTATTTGTCCCTGTTTAAGTGGTGTTGATGGTTTTGGGTCTATGTCTAGCAGTCTGTATAAAAGCAGTTGTGGGTATATTCCTGTGTGTGGTGTAATTGTTTCTCCTTGGGGAGACAAAGCTGATGATGTGTAAGCCGGAGGTGTATGAGCATGTTTCCCTGTCTTGTGCATGTGTTTCTTCCTGCTTTGTTTGTGGCGCGCGTAAGACATTGCTGGTGGTCCCCCATAACGCGCTTGCCAATAAACAGAGAGATTTTAACTTTTTGAGCCTTTGGCCCAATTCTTTACTCTTTTTCTCGGCCATTTTACGTTCTGTTCTTTTCACTTCATTGTCTAAATTGTTGTTCCAATTGCACTACATTTTGATCGAGTGCTATTAACACAGTTTAAATGTCGCACTCTCTACCGAGTGCCAATGTTCACAATTATTTCTCTTTTTTCTCTTTTAATTTGCCTTTTTCCTTTTTTATCCATCAATTGAATTTCCTACCATACTTACCAATTGATTTTGTCCCTTTCGGTCAGACAAGATTAATTTAATTAGAAATAATTTCTTAACAAGTTGTCTTGTATAAAATTAACAATTTAGAATTTTGTATTTTATTTTAATTAATATTTCGTTAGGTTGTTCTCCTTGTTTTAATTTTCCTATTATTTAGCTAATTTTCCTATTCTATTTTATAATTATTTAGCGACGCGCTTTTCCGTATTTGGAAATTTACGCATACGCCGGGCCTCGAACCCAAGTGTTCGCCTTTTTATGCGGGTATGACACTCTTAACCCTTTAAAGGTTTCTGTTGGCTCCCCAGTCCAACAACGTCCCCCCTAGTAACGATTAATCTGTCTCTAACGTCTTAGAGAACGGGGAAGTATCACCTAGGAAACCGAGATCACGGCATTTAGGGGCTCTTTTTGCCCTCCTGTGACCCTATTTTTATTGACCCCGAGGCATGTTACTTCCCGTGTCTGACCCCGAAGAATACTATCTTTCGTGCCCTTCAAAGGGAATTTTACCTCCTTTGGAATGCGCAATCCTGGATTTTCTAAATTTGGAAACTAATGGTATTACACCTTTAATGTGTTTAAGACACCTAAACTAAAAACAAGGAGAATTTTTTAGACGCGCTGTTCCCTACTTTCCTGTTTCACCATCAATTTACAGATTTTACAACTATATAATTTCTCCCCTAAATTTGGAAAATAAAAATTCCAATAGAACATACTTTGTGTCTTATAGACAAACAGGTGATGTTCTTACCTGATGTTGTTTTCTAAAGGGGCCCCCGGTTCGTGGAACCAGGATCTGGTATGTATAATCCGAAAACGGGTTAAGGACGAGGTCCGGTCGCCGCCTGGAACTGCTCCGTCCCGTTGTTACCTCAGGAAATTGATCAGGAGTCACAAACCCCCTCCAGAACGTCGGTGTCACCATTTGAAGAATTTGACGATTTTTCCAATATGTGAAACAATAAACAATTCAAAGATTAATTACATGTCTGTTTCTGTCAAATTCTCTTAGCGTGTTCAAACTGGAATAAGGAGTTATAATATTTAAACTTTTCCTAGAGGTAACAAGATCTACGCTAACATAGCATTTAGCACATACCATTTAAAAAGTACCAGGATTCGATAACTTAAATTAACCAAATTTATTTACCTAACAATATTTCTAAACAGATGCATCTGGGCCGTCCCTGTCCCTGAGAACAGTCTGAGTGTGTTCCACACGAGGCACCGAGGGAACGACACCGAATTCTTCGGGGCGCCCAGTAATAAACATTACACTCATGAATATGCAAATTTCAAATGTACATCATTGTGGTTAACTCCTCCTTCGTTCTTGTCTTCGTTCTGTTCCCTTATATGGTTTTGTTTATCGTTGCTTCCATGCATTATATTAAAGGGAGAAGTTCACTTTGTCGTATGCTGTACATTTCCTGTTGAAACAAAAGCAGACAGACCGGAAACGCTGTCTACGTTGCTATGGAGACGGGGAACTTTCAGTTCTGCTTTTACGAGTCTGAAACAGGAAGCTCTAGCCGCTGCACATTTGCAATAAGCACATCACTTTTGTAGGTTAAAGGCAACTGTTGGATTAATGAAGTGTCAAACTTAACGATAAAAATTATCTCTCAAAAATTATAACTCTTCATCTTATATGACACTTTTTCTCCATTGTTAACACACTATTTGTCATTCACTGCACCAAGTCCCCACAGCTTCAAGTCATTTCAACAAAACATGACTTTAGTTCAAACCTTGAACACATGTGAATAAAGAATCCATGATGTGGTTCACGTCCATAGAAATAGGCCTGTCACCATACACTGGGCCCTCGCTCTATCACAGGTCACTTTTCGCGGCATCGCTGTTTCGCAGATTTTTAAATTTTTTTATTTATTTATGTATTTTTGATTTCAACTTTTTTTATAATGTATGAACATAGTGTTGTGCGTCCTGATTGTCTTCTCCTCTGTGTCTCCTGTACAGGACAGAATGTGTTCAGTTTGACACATTTATATAGATGTTATAGAGGGGGGGCCCCGGGGGGGACCCGGGGGGGCTCCGGGAGTCCCGCTGGATGCACGAGGAGCCGAGACATGAGGCACTGGATCTGTAGGAAGTCCAGACCGGGACTAAGACATGAGGACCAGACTAGGACCAGACTGGGACCAGACCTGGACTAAGACATGAGGACCAGACCGGGACTTAGACATGAGGACCAGACTGGGACCAGACCGGGACTTAGACATGAGGACCAGACTGGGACCAGACCAGGACCAGACCGGGACTAAGACATGAGGACCAGACTGGGACCAGACCGGGACTAAGACATGAGGACCAGACTGGGACCAGACTGGGACCAGACCGGGACTAAGACATGAGGACCAGACTGGGACCAGACCGGGACTAAGACATGAGGACCAGACCGGGACTAAGACATGAGGACCAGACTGGGACCAGACCGGGACCAGACCGGGACTAAGACATGAGGACCAGACCGGGACTAAGACATGAGGACCAGACCGGAACCAGACCGGGACCAGACTGGGACCAGACCGGGACTAAGACATCGAAGCCTTTAAACCAGGAGTGTCCAAACTTTTTTCACCAAGGGCCACATGTGTAAACACAGATGAAGCAGAGGGCCGATCGAGGGCCACAGACTGGTGCTCAGGACAGTCACTAATGTAAATATCTGCATGTTTAACACGTTAGAATGAGCTTCAGTCCTTTATTCATTCAAAATCCTCAAAACCACACAATAAATATTAAATATTGTCTTATCAAGGTAGATTTTCAAAAAACTTGCAGTCAAAAGTTCTGCTCAAGGTCATTTGAACCAATTCACCTGGAAGTCTGAGGGACAAGAAAAATTTGTCTGCGGGCCGCATTTGGCCCATGGGCCACAGTTTGGACATGCCTGCTTTAAAGTAAACAAACATGAAATAATGACGTTTTAATTAGTATTTTAATCTCCTACTATTTTAATTAAAATATTGTATTAATAATAATATTTATCAATATAGATTTTACATATTAACTTAATTTGGCATTTTTTTGAATAATGTAACAATTAAATATATATATATATATATATGTATATATATATATATATATATATATATATATATATATATATATATATATAAAATCTAAAAAATAACAAATTTTCTATACCATTTTAAATATGAAAATGAAAGAAAATGACTACTTTGTTTTATTTTACATTGCTTCAGTTAATAAGTAAATAGTTCTTAATTGCTAAATAATAGACACTTTTTACATTAGTTCTCCTTTAATGTCCAGATTGAAATACATTTTTACAATATATTTAAACAACCAATTGTCTTTTACAATAAATTATTAAATTTTGTTTTAAACATTTTCAAAAATTAAATTAAATTACTACTTTCAGAATGTATTAATTAATTTACTGTTTACTTAAATTTGAACATTGATCCAATAGAATAAATGAGCCGACTGCATTTACGATCTTACTGAGGCTTCTAAATGTATTTTTAACAATGAAACACCAATAACTGAATAGATGTGTGATAAATAAGTGTAAGTCTATACTGTGGAACATTCCACACAACACAAAAGCATCTCCATGGAGACCAGCAGGTGGCAGAACCCCACCAGAAAAGTTCTAGTGTACTTTGTTTTAATATAATTCTTGTCCACCTCTGAGTCCAAGTCCAGAGTAAATACTAGAGCTGATTATGGCCGAGCTCTTTAGTGAAAGCTCTGAAACATGACACAAGTAAGAGACAGTGAACTGACCTGAGAGTCTCCAGTCGACAGTCTGGACTCTGCAGAAAACCACACAGATCAGACACTCCTGAATCACACAGGTCTGTGTTACGGCTCAGATCCAGTTCTGTGAGATGTGAGGGGTTGGACTTCAGAGCTGAGGCCAGAGAAGAACAGCTCATCTCTGACAAACCACAGTTCTCCAATCTGAATAAAGAACACATGATGTGGTTATACATCTTATATGACACTTTTTCTCCATTGTTAACACACTATTTGTCATTCACTGCACCAAGTCCCCACAGCTTCAAGTCATTTCAACAAAACATGACTTTAGTTCAAACCTTGAACACATGTGAATAAAGAATCCATGATGTGGTTCACGTCCATAGAAATAGGCCTGTCACCATACACTGGGCCCTCGCTCTATCACAGGTCACTTTTCGCGGCATCGCTGTTTCGCAGATTTTTAAATTTATTTATTTATTTATGTATTTTTGATTTCAACTTTTTTTATAATGTATGAACATAGTGTTGTGCGTCCTGATTGTCTTCTCCTCCGTGTCTCCTGTACAGGACAGAATGTGTTCAGTTTGACACATTTATATAGATGTTATAGAGGGGGGCCCCGGGGGGGACCCGGGGGGGCTCCGGGAGTCCCGCTGGATGCACGAGGAGCCGAGACATGAGGCACTGGATCTGTAGGAAGTCCAGACCGGGACTAAGACATGAGGACCAGACTGGGACCAGACCGGGACCAGACCAGGACCAGACCAGGACCAAACCAGGACTAGACCGGGACTAAGACATGAGGACCAGACCGGGACCAGACCGGGACTAGACCGGGACCAGACCGGGACCAGACCGGGACTAAGACATTAGGACCAGACCGGGACCAGACCAGGACTAGACCGGGACCAGACCGGGACCAGACTGGGACTAGACCGGGACCAGACCGGGACCAGACTGGGACTAGACCGGGACCAGACCGGGACCAGACCGGGACTAAGACATGAGGACTAGACCGGGACCAGACCGGGACTAGACCGGGACTAAGACATGAGGACTAGACCGGGACCAGACTGGGACCAGACCAGGACCAGACCGGGACTAAGACATGAGGACCAGACCGGGACCAGACCAGGACCAGACCGGGATTAAGACATGAGGACCAGACCAGGACTAGACCGGGACTAAGACATGACGACCAGACCGGGACCAGACTGGAACTAGACCAGGACCAGACCGGGAGTAGACCGGGACTAAGACATGACGACCAGACTGGGACCAGACCGGGACTAAGACATGAGGACCAGACCAGGACCAGACCGGGACTAGGGTCGTTTTCATACCAGGAAAGTCCGATAGTTCACTTGCTTTGGTCCGGACCAAATTTTTTAAAAATTTCTTTATTTTGGTGCGGTTCGCTTTCACTCTGCAGTTTTTCCCCAAGCGAACTAACGTCTATAAACAAAACCACGTGTGCTGAGGTCGCTCAGCCATTGGACAGAATGAGCCCTGTCGGTGTCCAAACCCGGAAGGAGGAGAATAATGGTGTTACGTGCTGTTTTCAATCTAGCCTTAGTGATATGGTTTACTCAGTTTATACAGTTTGCACAAATGTTTGAGCAGCATCGTGAGGTTTACACTATTTTACCATCAATTTCCAAATGACGAAGTCACAGGGCAAGACGGGTACGGAGGACAGAACTCATGTGAGCATCAAGTTCTGACTCTTGCTCTTCACACAAAACGTAAGTAAGACTCGTAAGTTTCGTTTTGTTTCGTTTCGTTTAGTTTCATAAGCCTCGGTTTCCCATAATGCTCGACATACGACGGGAGCTCGTTAAGTACAAAAAGCAACTTGTGTCGGATCGAGTCCGGTCTGCATTCTCACCTCAAACGAACCACACCAGGATTCGTATGGAACCGGTCCGAGACCGACCTTTTTAGGTGGTCTCGGTTCACTTGTTTGCTCCGGATCGAGACTTTTGGTTTTTATTCACACCAGAACAAAAGGTCCGAATCAAAGGAGCAAACGAACCAAACAAGGTGTGAAAACGACCTAAGACATGAGGACTAGACCGGGACTAAGACATGAGGACTAGACCAGGACCAGACCAGGACCAGACCGGGACTAGACCGAGACTAAGACATGAGGACCAGACTGACCAGACTTTAGAATCTGGAGAAACCGACAACGATAAACTCGACCCATATTTATGGGCCGTGTTTTTTTAATCACACAGCCGTAACAGAGCAGTGTAGTCACAATCTGTGCACTTTTCTCTTCATATTAAAGAGTTCAAATAAACATTTGTATGTTTTTTTTTTTCGGCAGCAGAACGACCACAACACAAAATATGGGCCTAAGCTGGAGATTTAAAGCCGATAGCCAATATGAAAAAATAAAGTGTCTTTCTGGACACTCAAGGTCGCCTTACACAATAAACAAATACAAAACATAAACAAAGTTAAATACAATTAAAACAGAGTTAAAGCACACAGTATTAAACACACGTCTCTCTCCTTGGAAATAAGCAGATGACACCACTAGGCCAAATTACAGGTCAGATCTGTGGAGAGGTGACCTCGCTCACAGTAACAATGCATCATTTCTGAAAAGGAAAACTAAAAAGATGTTTGAGAATAAAAGAATAAATAAGTGAAGAGACGATGGTGCTCTTCATGAGAAATGATAATGACACTAGAACAAAGCTTTGGTGATTCTATTGAAATGATCTGTATCCCACTAAACACTTAACAGTGTGTTTAATAGTGCGCTTTGTGCTTAAACAGAGGAGACTGACCTGAGAGTGGAGAGTTCACAGTGAGGACTCTGCAGTCCAGCACACAGCACAGACACTCCTGACTCACTCAGGTCATTCCAACTCAGATCGAGTTCTTTCAGATGGGAGGGGCTGGACTTCAGAGCTGAGGCCACCAGTTCAAAGTGAGTCTCTGAGAGTCCACAGCGAACAAACCTGTAGGGAGATGTTTAATTTAAATGTGTTTGATTAGTCCTAACACACGTCTGTGAAGCTGCTGTTTGTGAATGACGACTGACCATGCCCTCCTGCAGTTCCTCACCACTGGGATCAGTCTCTGTTTACCTCCATCAGACGTTTTGTACTTCTGTAGGTCCAGTTCCTCCAGGACCTGCTCTGACATCTGCAGCATGTAGGCCAGAGCCGAGCACTCGAACTCAGACAGTTCCTTCTGTGATCCTTCTCTAGACTTCAGGAGGTCCTGGATCTGCTGCAGGAGCGACTGGTCCTTCATTTCCATCAGACAGTGGAAGATGTTGATGCTTTTGTCTGGAGAGATTTCCTCTGAGCTCATTTCTGTCAGGTTTTGAATGACTTTGGGGATTTCTGATTGGTTTACTGGACTCAGCAGACCTCCTAAAAGTCTCTGGTTGGAGTCCAGACTGAGGCCATGAAGGAAGCGCACAAACAGGTCCAGGTGGCCATTTGAACTCCCCAAGGATTTGGAAAGAGATCGTTTGAGAAACTCACTTGCACTTAATTTTTCAATTGTCTCTTCATCAAGAAACCTCTGAACGACATGTGTGTCACTTCCAAAGCAGTGGAGCAGGTAAACCGCTGCCATAAACTCCTGGACGCTCAGGTGGACAAAGCAGTAGACTGATTCGTTGAAGAGGACACTCTCTCGTTTAAAGATCTCTTTACAGAGTCCTGAGTAGACTAAGGTCTCGGTCACGTCCAGACCCACCTGCTCCAGGTCTTCCTCGTAGAACATGATGTTTCCTGTCTGCAGATGTTCAAAGGCCAGTCTGCCCAGCTTCAGGAGGACATCTGTTTCTGTCTTTGTCAGCACCAGTGTTGTCTCTGGCATAAGTATTTTCTTCAGCACCTGCCACAACGGTTGGTACTTCCTCTTCCTGTTGGTCTGCACTAACAGGAAGTGGGCGTACATGTCACTGAGTGTCTGGGGCATCGCTCCGCTCTGATTGGTTTTCAACATGTGGTCCAGGACTGTGGATGTGACCCAGCAGAAGACTGGGATCTGGCACATGTTGTGGAGGCTGCGGGAGGTTCTGATGTGGGACAGGACTTTCTCACACTGTTCTTCATCTGTGAACCTCTTCCTGAAGTACTGCTCCTTCTGGTGGTCAGTGATGAAGCCCCTGACCTCTGTCACCCTGTGCACACACTGCGCTGGGATCTGATTGGCTGCTGTTGGTCTGGAGGTGATCCATATAAGGGCAGTAGGAAGCAGAGCGCCTTTAATGAGGTTTACTAACAGCACGCTGACCTCTGACCTCTGTGTGACCTCAGAGATGAGCTCACAGTTAAAGTCCAGAGACAGTCTGCTCTCGTCGAGGCCGTCGAAGATGAACAGGAGTTTAGAGGCGGACAGAGTGTGTGCTGTGAGCGTCTGTGGACACAAGAAGAGCATGGAACAAGAGGAGACATTTCAATGTGATCAGGTTTATCCACACATGGAAACACACTCACGGACAAAGGATTTCACTCAATGTCTGAGCTATTCTAAACATTACTCACATTTCTCTCTTATTTTATTTTTTATACTTTTCTATGATAACAGGAGAAGTTCAATTTACTTTTCTATGTCAGATTTTCACACAGAAAAAAAAAATCACTCACTCACATAGAAAATAATAATAATAATAATAATAATAATAATAATGATGATAATAATAATAATAAATAAAATAAATAAAGCTGCTGGTTTTGTTTTGTTTTGTATACATTATTTTACAATGTTACTTACTATTGTATTATAATAATTATGTTCTATTCATTTTTATAATTTATTTTTTCTCCCTTAACCTCTGTTGTTTTTAGTGAAGTGTTTGAAGTGAAGTGAACTTTATTGATCTCACACTGGAGAAATTCTTCTCTGCATTTTAACCCATCCTATATATATATATATATATTAGGAGCAGTGGGCAGCACACACATTAGGGCGCCCGGGGACCATCTCCATGATCCTCTTGCTTCGGTTTGGTCAGGACCTAAGCTGGAGGTACCTATGGTGCATGTTTTGGGTTGGTGGGGGAAACCGGAGTGCCCGGAGGAAACCCACCCAGACACGGGGAGAACATGCAAACTCCACACAGAAAGGCTTGGGCGACCCGGGGATCGAACCCAGACCATGCATGCAAACTCCACACAGAACACACACGGAAAGGTCTGGGCGACCCGGGGATCGAACCCGGAACCTTCTTGCTGTGAAGCAAGAGCGCTAACCACTCAGCTACCGTGCCGTGATTTCCTTTAGTTTCTCTTTTAGTTTTTGTGCATATGCTTAATCCTATCAACATATTTTATACTTATTGTTTTCCTTTTCTGTTTGTGATTCATTTAGGTTAAAGAGAACCCATTTTCTTGTCAGTTCTTCTTCTTTATATTTAATCTTATAAGATTTTTACATGAGGCATTTTAACTGTCCTCCAGTTTTTGCTCATCTGTTTTAAATCTGTTCCTCCAAACATAAAAAAGTTGTTGTTCTCTTCTGTTCATTTATCTGGGAGGTGTCTGTAATAGTCAATTTTCTTCTTCAAATCAACCTTTATTTCCTCATGTTTGTTTGATTTTTAGTAGAACTTCTGTCTAGTAGTTTGTTTGTTTTTTCATATCGGGCAAACAAAATGATATGTACATAGTCTGCTTCTTTTTCACCACATTCTCTCCAACATTCCACCATGTCTTTGTTTTTGGAAAATTGACAAATTGTTTTGGGTGTTTTAAAAAACCTTAAATGGAATTTCCAGGCAAACTCCTGCCAGTACGGCAACTGTATGTGAGAAAAGATCGCTTTTATACTTTGGCAGCACTCCTCATGGTTAAGTACTTCTGAAACTCTTTTTCCCATTTCTCGTTGGTCTTGGAGTGTTCTTGGTTATGGAATTCCTGGAGTATTTTATTCAGCTCTCCAATCACTCCTTGGTTTTCTTTTTGATATGAATTTATTATATCATTTCTGAGCAGATGGTGTGTGTCCTGTTTTTATTGAACTTCTCACTTGGAGATATTGGCAAAAAGTGTGTTTGAGTCAATTATATTTCTTTGTTAAGTTTTAGTCATTTATTTCAAACCTGCACATACAATTCACACAAGAACAAAACAATCCAGACGCAGATACAAACATGCACGGTTTGAAAAGGAGATTCACAGAACAACACTTCAGCTCACTGACTAGAAGTAGAGTTTTGGGGCACCACTCAACAAATGTGGAGAAATATTACCAATACAATATAATCAATGACCTATCTTAATGAATGAATTAAAGATTTCTTTCAGTTTACTTCCAATGTCACTTAAACATGCTCTGCAATATTTATTGGGTGGATTTGGCATTTTGTGACTTTTAACATTTCACTTAAAGGTGAAAAGGTAATCAAGCCGGGAATATACCTGATGTGCTTCAGAGTTGAATGTAAATGCTTTCTCTTGAGGGGGTCAGCAACGCCAAACTACGTCTATTAGCCCTAAGTCTTTCCCAGATGTTTTTATTCATTTCGCTGCTTGATTTGATTTATGCTTAACTTGACTTTGTGTGTCTCCCCTTGGATTCATCACAAGGTTGAAATCACCTCCCATTATTGCACTGCCTTTGGTCTCAGTTACTAGAACATTCTGTTTGCTCCCCTGGAAGATTATAAACATAATGAGAGTTAAATATTGTCCTTCAGTTTCACCTCTCACCAGTACAAATCTTCCCCTCTTTATCTTTTTCTTTCTTAAACATACTATTCAAATTGCTACAGCTGAAGTAAAGGAAGAGGCAAAGAGTTGAGTTTCCTGGAGAAAACATATCTCTACTCCTTCTTTTTCATTTTTTGGATAATACGTTTTCTCTTAATTGGGTTATTTAGTCCATTTGTATTTAATGTCCCAACTTTAATTCATTCATTTGTATGTGATTCTAGTAGACAGGACCTTAAAGGAAGCAGCTGCGATCAAATAAATACAGGGGGTCCTCGGGTTACGACGTTGATCCGTTCTTAAGATGCGTCGTAACCCGAATTTCGTCGTAAGTCGGATTTTGCCTTTGATCTTCCAACCAAAGCACCAATAACCTTTCCATCTCAATAATTAGACCACTACGCTGCTTGGTTATCACTGCCGCTTTCATAGGAGCAGATCAGAGCCCACATCAGGTACTTCCGCCCACATTGGGCACGCACACGAGGCCGTCTTCTTCTCCCTACAACCACAACAGTGTATTCTTCCGCCGTGCGCCGTTCGCGTTTGTTTACATCTCTTACCACGCTAAACCGCATAAGACGGAATGACGCGTAATATATATATATATTTTTTTAACGGGGGCGCGTTCGTAACCACGAAACGTCGTAAACTGAGACCGTCGTAACCCGAGGACCCCCTGTACATAAATAAAAGAGCAGATAAATGAGTGTCACCTGTCTTTTCAGCACTGGATGGAACACCTGTATCAGCTCCATCAGACTGTAGCGCCCCCCTCTGACCAGGTTCAGCTCTCTGAAGGACAGGGGCAGCACCAGGTCCAGCTCCTGGTTCTCTGAGCCCTGGGCCCAGTCCAGAGAGAACTTCAGGACTGAGAAGGTCTTCCCCACTCCGGCCACACCGCAGGTCAGCACTGCTCTGATGGTTCTCTGCTTCTTCTGCTGTGGCGCCCCCTGCTGCTCCTCACTGGGCAGTGCTTTAAAGATGTCCTGACACCTGATGGAGAGTTCCTGGACAGTCTTCTTGGAGAGTTCCTGGACAGTCTTCTTGGAGAGTTCCTCCAGCCTCCTCTCCTCATGTCGGGCTGTGACCTCTTCACTGAGGCCCTCTGTGATGTACAGCTCAGTGTAGATGCTGTTCAGAGGAATTCTACTTCCTGCTCCTTCAGTTCCCTCTGTCACACTCCCACATCTGCGGCTTAGGCTCTTCTTATGGTCCTGCAGAACCTCCTGAAGCTCTTCACCTGCTGTGAGAGGAACACAGATGTATCAGGTAACATGTGTTTTGTGTGTCCTCATAAACATTGTAAAATACACTCACCTTGTGTAGTGCGGTGGAGCAGCTTTTCATTTGCCATGTCAGTGTGTTGGGCCTTGGGCCTGAAGTCTCGTCGTGACTTTTTTCTGTGGACAAAAACACTGAACTTATTTAATTTAAACTGAGAAAGGTTTGGATCAGATTTATTATTTCGGTGTAAGTCCTCACAGTGAGTCTGAAGGAGCAGGTTCAGGACTGAAGGTTAGAGGTTCAGCTTTAGAGTGGTCACTCTTCATGGACACAGCGCTGGACACTGAGGCTGTGGATCTGTGTGTGGAGAGAAAACATCATGTGCTGTTACTTAGAAGACTTTGTTACTGTCAGCTTTGTGTAAAAGACTTTGTTTTCATCAAGTTTTAACTTCTACTGACACCGTTTCTTTAGTGCAGAGCTCTGACTCTTGCTCTATAGAATTAGTGTAACTAAAGCTCCACAGCTTCTTCCCCCAGCAGTTAGGCTGGTAAATCAGACATTCTGAATGGAGGCTATATGACTTTTACCACATCTACTGTTGTTTAACAGACAAATGATAAACTCATCTAATCTTGTTTTGATTTAATCACCCTGGAAGTCTGATTCTCCAGGCAGCAAAAAGTGACATCCAAGGCAGGTAGGCTGAAACGATGCTCGGTAGTGAAGTATCTAAACGACGCAAACATTTGTGTTATTGAACGGAGGAATCCTTGACTAATGCTACTGGAGTAAGGAGATCTTGAATTAAATTGAGTACTAGGCCCTGTTCACATTTGCATTTTTTTTTTATTTTCAGAAAACACTTGACCAGAGCATTTTTGTAAAAGATAAAAAGCCACTTAGGGCTCTCTTAAACACACTGTATCATTGGAATATAATTACTGAGTTGACAAACTGTTCAATAATGGAGAAAAATTATTTTAGCTCATTATCCAGATGTACCTTTTGATTTTCACTTGTTTTTTGAAGTGCATCAGCTGTAGAGGGTCAAATACTTCACATAATTATGACACATTTTAGATACTGACTCACCAAAATGTTTCATTGTGCTCTTTATCTCTAACCGTTTTATTCACAATATGGTTCATTTATGTTTACTCTGGGATTATCCTGCTGTCGGGCCATTGTCTGTGGCATAAAGAGATCTTCAATATTATACTTCATTCTAATATTTTCTGAAAGGCCCTGAGAGGTCAGAGAAAGGCATTAGACCAACAGTCACATGAAAACTTTGGCTGTATAAATGTATAAATAAAAAAACAAAGAATATACAAACAATATGGCAGCCAGAGGTGTGAAAACACCCATTATGGTCCTGAATGTTTCTGCTAAAAAGACCCCCACTCCCACTGCATATTTAATAGGCTCACCTAACTAACAACAAACTGTACTAAAAACTGTAAACAAATACATAGGTGTGGTAGTTTCAAAGTAATTTGACTGTAGTTAGTTCCTCCCTTCAGGCAGATATAGGCAGTGTCCACCAGCGTCTGACCAGAACTGAAGAAGCAGGATGAGCTGCAAAACGTATTCAACCAAATAAACTTTTGTCCAGTCGACAAATAGAATTTCTCCTTTTGACACGGATTCTACCTGGACGACTGTGGGATTCTACACACGTAACAGATAATACTCCCTACAACTCTGCAACAACTCACCTTATGTCACAGATAATACTCCCTACAACTGTACAACAACTCACCTTATGTAACAGATAATACTCCCTACAACTGTACAACAACTCACCTTATGTAACAGATAATACTCCCTACAACTGTACAACAACTCACCTTATGTCACAGATAATACTCCCTACAACTGTACAACTCCCCCTCATGTTACAGACGTCATAAAGGTGTGCAGTACTCGGTTACATTTATATTTAGTCCTACATTTAATATTTATATTTAGTCCTATATTTAATTTGAACTACATTTTTAGCAGTATACTTTTAATCCTACTCCAAATCCTAATATCAAATTCACCCGTGAAGATGCCAATGATAACACATTGGCGTTCTTAGATTGTGCAGTAACGATAGGAGGAGACCGGGGACTCCAAGTAGAAGACTTCAGGAAGCCCACACACACAGACCAATACCTGCTTTTTGATTCACACCACCCACTGCAGCACAAACTGGGTGTTATTCGGACATTACAACACAGGGCCCAAGTGGTTCCCACAAGCACAGAGGGTAAGGAAAAAGAAGAACAACATGTGCAGGAAGCCCTCTCTGTTTGTGGAGATCCTAAATGGGCTGTTAACAAAACCAAGAGAGACAAGGACAAGAAACAAGACAACAGAGAATCCGAACCCAGGAGGAAAGGGGTAGTGATTCCGTACCTGGCCGGCGTTTTGGAAAAACTACAGAGGATTTTCAGACAATATGAAATCCCAGTTTATTTCAAACCCACAAACACTTTAAGGCAAAAACTCGTCCACCCAAAGGACAAAACACCGAGCCACAAACAAAGCAATGTGGTCTACTCCATTCAGTGTAGTGAAGACTGCAGTGAGCGCTACACTGGAGAAACAAAACAGCCACTTCACAAGAGGATGTACCAACACAGACGGGCGTGCCAGAGTGAACCGTCATCTGCCGTACATCTTCACCTAGAAGCCACGGGCCATTCTTTTGAGGACAGTGAGGTTCAGATCTTAGCCAGGGAAAAGAACTGGTTTGAGAGGAGAGTTAAAGAGGCTATTTTTGTCAAAAAAGAGAATCCTTCTTTGAACAGAAATGGTGGAGTCAGACATAATTTGTCTCCCATCTATAATTCCATTCTTAAGCCTAGATCAAACAAACAGGGGAAACAATATGGCTAGCCAGGTCAGGGCCAGAGGTGTGAAAAACAGTCGTGTAGGGATGAATAGGTATGCTAATCTAGACGCCAGAGAAACAAAAGACAGAAACCAATAGGTGAGATAGTTTCGGAAAGTAGTTAGCTAGTTGGCTCCTCCCTGCAGCGAGATATAAGCAAGTGTCTTACCAGCACTCTAACTAGAACTGATGAAGCCTCTCGGATGAGCGGCGAAACGTTTGACCAAACAAATTTTGTCCAGTTGACAAATTGAATTTCTTCTTTTATCAAGTAATAGTACTGTTACATGAGTAAAAGTTGTGGATCCTCTTCTACAGGTGACAAAATCTTTATGTTGACAATATGAAACTATTTGAACATTTGTGTTTGTCGCTCTGCTCCTTCACATATTTTGTGTTTGTTTTCACTGTTTAGGGGCAGGAACACTGTAACTTTATTTGTTTATTTGAAAATGTTTTATACTGTACTTTGTGATGATGTGAAATTTTAAAACGACTGTACGCTCAAGCCCCTTCTGCTGTTGAGAGACTCCAAACGGTGCAGATGCTGATGTCACCTGTTACCAATCCTTCTTTATAAAACTCACCAAACCTTCAGGAGTGGCCACATCTCTGCAGCACGGCTCAAAGTTCAGGGGTTACATTTGGAAAGAAAAATCTATGTATTTGTATCTGATTTGACACACATATCATTTTCTAATTCTTTCTAAATGGATATGAGGAATCTTTTGGTTTGCAATGAAGATGTTTCTCCCTGAAGTGTGAGGAACATCTCCAGATCATCCTCAAGTAGAAAAGGAGCCATTTTGAACTGCTCACTCTGCTGAATTCTACAACACTTTACCCTTTAGCATTACATAACGCACAAGTGTAACGCTCATTTGTCTTTATATGTCATGTTATGTTAGTGTGACATTTGTTCTTACAGAGAGTCTGGAGGAGCAGGTTCAGGACTGAAGCCTGGAGGGTGATCTTTAGACCGGTCACTCTTCATGGACACAGCACTGAACACTGAGGCTGTGGATCTGTGTGTGGAGAGAAAACATCATGTGTCGTTACTTAGAAGACTTTGTTACTGTCAGCTGGCAGCACAAAAATGTCTTTATTCGAGGAGAGGAATCTACGCTGTGTCTCAATTCTCTTTCCTCGCTTCCTTCTCCTTGATTCCTCTCCTCAATTCTCAATTTTTCTGCTGGCAGATTAAGTGGTCTCCCAAAGAAAACCAAAGATGGAAGGAGTAAACCTGAGGGAGGCTTCAGGAGCAGACATCAGATCAAATCATCAAACTTTATTGGTCTCATTGAGGAGTTTATATCCTCTCCTCCCTGTGCCTCCTCTGTGGGTGGGACTTCCTCACCTATTTCCCACTGAATCGAGGAATCAAGGAGAAGGAAGCGAGGAAAGAGAAATGAGACCCAGATCTGTGAACACTGATTCCACCTGCTCTCAGCGCCCCCTGCTGGCCACATTTGAACTATATGATAAACCTTTTTATTTATATTGCCTCTGAAATATTACAAACACAACTGTAAACAGCACAAACAAAAGCACCAATACAAAAGCTGTTCAAACTTGACATATTTACAACAAGCTGCTCCTCAGACACACCCCTGTGACACTATTATTACATCTATTTTTTATCATTTCATTTTATTTATGTATTTGCTTTTTTTTATTATTCACTGTTTATTCATTTTTTTAAAATTTAACCTTTATTTAACCAGGAAAGTCCCATTGAGATTACTAATCTCTTTTTCAAGGGGGTCCTGGCCAAGACAGCAGCACACGCTGTAATGTTTGTATGCTCTAAAAATGAAATATTATTTATGTTCAATTATGTACATTCAATTATTGCACATCTATTGTTATTTCACACATAATAAAAAAGATGGAGTGTAATTGTTCTATGATACGTGCCTCACTGTGTAAATAGTACTCCTAAACTATGGGAACAGTGTAAATAAATATATGCCGACTGCTATAAAGTTGGTTCATTTGTGTAAAATGTTCATGTGCACCAACAAGTCCCACTGCACCCATTCTCTGAGTCTTTAAAACAGCTTTATTGTCTGTTTTGAACTTATTTGCTATAAAAATCGACAGCTCCATACAAAATAATACAGCCCGGATGATGAAGGCGGCGCCCACAGCAACTTCCAGAATATTCCACCATTCCTTCTTCCAGAATAAGGAGAATAGAGGGACAGAGGCTCCTACAGCTGCTCTCCAACAGTGAGAGATACAGGACTACATTCATACTATAATACTCCCTACAACTGTACAACAACTCACCTTATGTCACAGATAATACTCCCTACAACTGTACAACAACTCACCTTATGTAACAGATAATACTCCCTACAACTGTACAACAACTCACCTTATGTCACAGATAATACTCCCTACAACTGTACAACAACTCACCTTATGTCACAGATAATACTCCCTACAACTGTACAACAACTCACCTTATGTCACAGATAATACTCCCTACAACTGTACAACAACTCACCTTATGTCACAGATAATACTCCCTACAACTGTACAACAACTCACCTTATGTCACAGATAATACTCCCTACAACTGTACAACAACTCACCTTATGTCACAGATAATACTCCCTACAACTGTACAACAACTCACCTTATGTCACAGATAATACTCCCTACAACTGTACAACAACTCACCTTATGTAACAGATAATACTCCCTACAACTGTACAACAACTCCCCTTATGTAACAAATAATACTCCCTACAACTGTACAACTCCCCCTCATGTTACAGACGTCATAAAGGTGTGCAGTACTCGGTTACATTTATATTTAGTCCTACATTTAATTTGAAGTACATTTTTAGCAGTATACTTTTAATCCTACTCCAGTCATATTTCTGTTGAAGTAGTAGTACTGTTACATGAGTAAAAGTTGTGGATCCTCTTCTACAGGTGACAAAATCTTTATGTTGACAATATGAAACTATTTGAACATTTGTGTTTGTCGCTCTGCTCCTTCACATATTTTGTGTTTGTTTTCATTGTTTAGGGGCAGGAACACTGTAACTTTATTTGTTTATTTGAAAATGTTTTATACTGTACTTTGTGATGATGTGAAATTTTAAAACGACTGTACGCTCAAGCCCCTTCTGCTGTTGAGAGACTCCAAAACGGTGCAGATGCTGATGTCACCTGTTACCAATCCTTCTTTATAAAACTCACCAAACCTTCAGGAGTGGCCACATCTCTGCAGCACGGCTCAAAGTTCAGGGGTTACATTTGGAAATAAAAATCTATGTATTTGTATCTGATTTTACACACATATCATTTTCTAATTATTTCTAAATGGATATGAGGAATCTTTTGGTTTGCAATGAAGATGTTTCTCCCTGAAGTGTGAGGAACATCTCCAGATCATCCTCAAGTAGAAAAGGAGCCATTTTGAACTGCTCACTCTGCTGAATTCTACAACACTTTACCCTTTAGCATTACATAACGCACAACTGTAACGCTCATTTGTCTTTATATGTCATGTTATGTTAGTGTGACATTTGTTCTTACAGTGAGTCTGGAGGAGCAGGTTCAGGACTGAAGAATGGAGGTTCCCCTTTAGACCGGTCACTCTTCATGGACACAGCACTGAACACTGAGGCTGTGGATCTGTGTGTGGAGAGAAAACATCATGTGTTGTTACTTAGAAGACTTTGTTACTGTCAGCTGGCAGCACAAAAATGTCTTTATCCGAGGAGAGGAATCTACGCTGCGTCTCAATTCTCTTTCCTCGCTTCCTTTTCCTTGATTCCTCTCCTCAATTCTCCATTTTTCAGCTGGCAGATTAAGTGGTCTCCCAAAGAAAACCAAAGATGGAAGGAGTAAACCTGAGGGAGGCTTCAGGAGCAGACATCAGATCAAATCATCAAACTTTATTGGTCTCATTGAGGAGTTTATATCCTCTCCTCCCTGTGCCTCCTCTGTGGGTGGGACTTCCTCACCTATTTCCCACTGAATCGAGGAATCAAGGAGAAGGAAGCGAGGAAAGAGAAATGAGACCCAGATCTGTGAACACTGATTCCACCTGCTCTCAGCGCCCCCTGCTGGCCACATTTGAACTATATGATAAACCTTTTTATTTATATTGCCTCTGAAATATTACAAACACAACTGTAAACAGCACAAACAAAAGCACCAATACAAAAGCCGTTCAAACTTGACATATTTACAACAAGCTGCTCCTCAGACACACCCCTGTGACACTATTATTACATCTATTTTTTATAATTTATGTATTTACTTTTTATTATTATTCGCTGTAATGTTTGTATGCTCTAAAAAATTTATATTATGTCAAGTTATGTACATTCAATTATTGCACATCTATTGTTATTTCACTCCTAAACTATGGAAACAGTGTAAATAAATATATCCCGACTGCTACATTGGATCCTTTCTTGGTTTTGGGTCGTCATTAGCTTTCTTGGCTAATTTACAGAAATGTTCATTAATATGCACAGTCCCCAAATAAATCAATAGATAAGCTGATGGTGTTTAACAGGGAATGACAAATGACTGGACTCACTTTATCCCAGAGCGGTCCGGCTCAGTGCTGCCCCCTGGAGCATCTTCTCTGATGGGACGTTCTTTTATCTGCTCACTCCCTGAAGCCATTTCCTCACTCGCTCAGCCTGGAGGAAAAACCACAGAGAGACACGTTCCACTCTTTATTTGAACTCCATTTGAAACAAGGCTTTAGTCATTTGAACAGCACTTCTACCAGGGGCGGAGTGGAGCTCTGAAATCCACCGGGAGCGTTTACAATGCAGCAGCGCATCAGCAATCCCCCAAATAGGCTAGAAAATCGTCTGATATTTTATGCTCTTATTACAATAACCTGGAGAGAACTAAAACTATGCATCAAACAACAGTCCTGTGCTATTTTTTAAATGGACTTAAATCATTTATTTCAAATCAAATAATAATAATTTACGTCTAAAAATCATCTTAATAATAATAACACACAAGTTTTATATAATGCTTTTCTGGACACTCAAAGACGTTTTACAGAGGATTATTCATTCACTCCACACTCAGTGGTGGTGAGCTGCTATTGTAGCTACAGCTGCCCTGGGGCAGACTGAGGGAAGCCAATCTGCGCCATCGGCCCCTCTGACCACCACCATCACAAACACACACACCACTTTCACACTAGGCCATGTGGGTGAAGTGCCTAAGGACACAGCGACATTGTTTTGTGACTGTCGCCCCCCTGTGAGCGTTTCCCATCCAAGTACTACACAGGCCCAGACCTGCTGAGCTTCTGAGATCTACGGGATCAGGATTTGACAAGCCGGTATGGCACTGAATCACTAAATCACTGAATCACTGAGTCACTGTTGCGCAGGGAGCACAGACTGTAACCGTCTATGGCTGGGAGTTTGTGCATGGGCTTTTTGTAACCTTTTCACAATAAGGCCCATTGGGCAGTTTGTCAATACAGATGATTTTATTTTGAAAGGGTCATGGGAAGTGTTTAGTTGAAGTACACACCGCCTTGACACATCAGTATCATGTATGTTTAGAGCATGTGGGTGCCCAATGTGGGCGGAAGTACCTGGAACACAGAGCCCACATCAGGTACTTCCGCCCACATTGGGTACTGACACCACAGAACGTGAAGGCTCGGCCCCTGACAGCCGCAGCAGAGTCTAGACCAGAGACTAGAATCAACATAAAAGAACCCTAACCCTATGCTAAGCTGCGCAAAAAAGAGGTGGAGAAAATTACCAATATTTTCATTAAAAAAATCAGCCGATGGCCAGATTAAAGGTCTTGGACGGCCGGATCCTGCCCCCGGGCCGCATGTTTGAAACCCCTGATCTAGACCAGAGACTAGAGGCAACATAAAAGAATCCTCTTTATACAGCCTGTGGTCGAGACAGGACAGAGGGAGATAAGGCCCCACACTCCTAACTGCGTCACAGGCTGCCACTCCGTCACTGAATCACAAAACAGATGAAATCCCTTTGAAGAACACATGTTTTCTACACAAGTGGATGTCACTATATCTCAAAGTCACTTCGACTCAAATAAGAATACAGATTTAAAATGCAAAAGTGCGACTCACCTCGACTCTGACAAAATGTCTGCTCCAAACACTTTCACTTTGAGCACACATTACGTGACCAGCCCTTCCCTCTGTGGCGCATGAGCAGATCAAACTATCTGCAACAGACAACAGCGCAACAAGTGTGGACATGCAGAGAGAGACACCAAAGAATGAACTTAGTGGAAAAAGGGACAAATGAAAAAGATTAGAAAAGTAAACACACTGTTTCAAATCTAGCAGGCTCTTCTTCATGGCATACATACCTCAAAAATAGTAAGACCAAATATTTGTGCAGAGAAACGCAAATCTATTACAGAAGTCTTTTTTTTATTTAACAAATATTATAATAAAACCTGAAACTTTAAGAAAAATGCAATTTCAACACAATGTTTTAACATTAACTTGTCTGCATTTCACAGAATTTAGTCATGCTTTTTTTTTTTTTCTTCTTGATTTATTTTTTATTTGTCAGGATTCTCAATCTGTACAATATCAAAGTCAAATGAAAAAGGTAGTACAAATATACAAAAGAACAATCAAAATTGTAAGGTCCAAGAAGGAGTGGGGGGAAGAAAACTTATTTAATCCCACCCCCATTACATCTGTACATAATAACATAAGTAAAGAAGAAAAATCACTTCCATTTTCCCATGGTAATTCTGATCTGTTATGTGCACTTCTTTCTTTTCTTTTTTTTTTACTTGGAGACAAGTAACCATAGTTACGGATACAGGACCTGAATACTAGTACCAGCACTGGTAAGAAAGCACACACAGTACCAGCAATGGTAGAAAAAGCAGATACCATAAGGTAAGGAAAAGCACGTACAGTGATCAGAGATGTTCCAGCAGAACTAGTTTTGCAGAAGACAATGATGAAATGACCTTAGACACTCTCCACATACTGTGACCAGACCATATTTTTCTAATGTCATTTAAATGTTTTGACACTTTGGTTTTGCTTGTAGAGTTTGTCCAGAATGTTCCAGAGTTTCACACCACGTACAGACATGCAAAAACTTTTTTTAGTGGTTCTCACTTTGGGCAGTTTGAAGTCTCCAGTCACTCTCAAGTCGTGCGTTCTCTCACTCAAAGTAAACAGTATTTGCAGATTTTTTGGTAGTAGTTTATGTTGTGCTTTAAACATAATAATTGCTGTGTAATACTGAGTAAGGTCTTCAGATTTTAAAAGCTTAGAATCTATAAAAAGATTATGAGTGTGTTCTAAAAACCTAACTTTGTGAATAATCCGTAGGGCTCGTTTCTGTCAGACAATTAGAGGTTTTAGTGTAGTTTGATAAGTATTCCCCCAAACTTCAGTACAGTATGTGAAGTAAGGAAGAATCATAGAGCAGTATAGTGTACGCAATGCATTGTCATCAAGATAATATTTTGTTCTATTTATTATGGAGAGACTTTTGGAGATTTTTGTTTTTATATGTCTGACGTGGGTTTTCCAAGACAATTTATTGTCTATGATGATTCCAAGAAATTTTATTTCTGTTACTGTCTCAATTTGAACATTTTCAATCATAATTGGTTGTTTTGAGTTTGTTTTTGCATTTCCAAATAGCATAACTTTGGTTTTGTTTAAATTAAGTGATAATTTGTTGAAATCCATCCACTTCTTTATTTTGTTGAGCTCCTTATTTACTGTGCTGATGAGTTCATTATAATCATGACTGCTATAGAATATGTTTGTATCATCTGCAAACAATATGAGTTTTAGTGCCTGTGATACCTTAAATATGCCATTTATATAAATATTAAACAATTTTGGTCCCAAAACAGAGCCTTGGGGAACACCACAAGTAATACCAAGAATATCAGACAAAGATGAGCCTATGTGTACATATTGTGTTCTTTCAGTTAGATAACTTTGAAGCCATTTCCCAGCAATTCCTCTTGTACCATGTTCATGTAATTTTTGAAGTAAAACTGCATGATTAATCGTGTCAAAAGCTTTCTTTAAATCAATAAAAATCCCAATTGCGTATTTGTTTTGATCCAGTGCGCTTTTTATTTCTTCAGTTGCATCAAGTATAGCCATTGAGGTCGTTCTTTTTGTTCTAAAGCCATATTGTCCTTCGTTAATGATTTGATGCCTTTGATGAAAAGTTTTTCTAGTATCTTTGAGAACTGAGGTAGCAGAGAAATAGGTCTGTAATTAGTAAAGTCATGTTTATCTTCACTTTTGTATATTGTAATTACTTTTGCTATTTTCATTTTATTGGGAAATTGTCCTGATTGAAAAGATAAGTTACAGATGTGTGTGAAAGGTTTTACGATATTATTAATGACCAGTTTGACTAATCTCATATTTATGTCATGACAGTACTTGATGATTTACTTTTGCTCCTAACAACAATATTCATGACTTCTTTTTCATTTGTGGGAGAGAGGAACATGGTATAAGGATTTCTGTCAATATTATTGTTACATTGAGCAGCGTCATTTACATTAATCTTTGCAGCCAACTCAGGACGGATATTTACACACACAAAAAAACATATTGAAATAATGTGCTACATCTGACCTATTTTTAATTTTATGTTTTTTACATTAAAGAATTCAGGATATGCTTCCTTATTAGTTTTTTGTTTAATCAAAGTATTTAATACATTCCACATTCCTTTCATATTGTTTTGATTCTCGTACAACATTCTTCTATAGTATAACTGCTTCATCTAATTATTTCTATTAATTTATTTTTGTATTTTTTTTTATCTTTGTTCTGCTTCCTTAGTTTTTGTTTTTATAAATACTTTATATAAATATTTTTTTCTTTTTGCAAGCATTAATTATTCCTTTTGTTAGCCATGGACTGTTCTTACATTTATTATTTATTTAAATTTCTTTTAGGGGACAGTGTTTGTTGTAATGAGTCATGAATATGTTTAAAATATCATCTGCTTTATCGACATCTGTCTCTTCATAAACTTCATTCCAATCCTGAAGCATTAAACTGTTATTGAGGCTTTTATCTTTTCTTCAGTTTATATTCTCTAGCCTTTTTTTCTTTTATAAACTCTGAATCAGAAACAATAAAGATGGTAAATGGTCTGTAATGTCAGAAATAAGGAGTCCACTTGTAATTTGACTTTCCATGTTGTTTGTAAAGATATTATCAATTACTGTGGCACTCTGCGATGTTACTCTACTGGGTTTGGTTATTGTTGGGTACAGTGACATAGAAAACATTGTATTTAGAAAATCATCAATACTTTTTTGCTTTTTTGGGTTTAGTAAATTAAGATTGTAATCTCCACAAACATACAGATTTTTTTGTTTAACAGCAGAAAACAATTTCTCCCTCCATTCAATAATATCCATTCCACTCTTACAATTATATTTTTTTATTTTTTTCTCTTTGGATTTCTATTGTTAAGCGTTCCATAACATCATCTATGTCATATTTAATAATAAAACATATTCTAGTGAAGTATGACTGTACAGAGCAACCCCTCCTCCTGTTTTGTTTTGTCTTGTCTATTCTTACTTATCATTTTATAATCATCAATATCAAAGTAGGTGTCTGTGTTTTCACTAAACCATGTTTCAGTTATTGCAATAATACTGAATGGATGGGTAAATTATTTAAGAAAGTCGGTGATATGACTAAAATTTGCTTGCATGCTTCTACTATTGAAGTGAATTATTGATAGTTTTCCTTCTAAATTTACATTACTTTTAAAGAGTTCATGTTCAAAATATGTGCAGTTTTGAACAAAGCCTGTGAAGAAATTTGCATCTGGGTCTATTTCCACTGGGGGGTCAAGTGTGTCTAGGTCTTCTATAGCAAAAATGTCCAGTTCCTTTTGTTTCTGATGTAATATTCCTTGTAGTTTTTCCATGCTGTTGTTTTCTTGAGCTGAGTCTGTGGTTCTGATCTGTGTGTTGTGCATTTGGTGTTTATAGAGTTGGTTACCTTACTACGTGCTGTTAGTATTTTTCCAGTTCCTGTTCCTCACCACCAACACTTTCACTTCTTCCGGATTCCCATTTAGTTTAATGAAGATCTTGCAGTTCCTTATCCAGGTGTGCTGTATTTTGTGCTCCTTTTTAAGCATTTGCACTTTTTTTTTGCAATTTCAGAGTTTTTCTTTGTTAAGTGTTCATCTGTTTAAGGTTTTTCCTCCCTTTTTTCTCATCCCAATTAATATTAAAATCACCAATGATAATTAATTCTTTGTTGAAATCACAACATCCCAGAAGACGTTTCAATTGGTCATAAAAGTCTGTAGTTGCTGATGGCTTACGATAAATGCAGATTAAAGTAAATGACATTTCAGATGAGAGAGAGAGATAGTTACACAAATACATTCATGTTGAAGATCACTTGGAAATTCCATTTGATCACATTTGTAACTATCCCTGATGTACAACATGACACCCCCACCCTTGCCCTTACCCCTGTCTTTTCTGAAGGTTTTATGATTCAGAGTTTGGAATATTTTAGTTCTACGGTGTTTTTTGATAACCGGATTCCTCGGCTTAGCGTCCATAGGGGAACTTGTGAGCTAGTGGGTAGTGTTAGCACAAGATCGATCCCAGGCCGCAGGAAGAAACAGGCACGCGGGGAAGCGCATTTGTCCTCGATACATCTCCGTCGCATCCCGAACCAAGCCCAGGAGCCATGGGCACATCGAACCCACCGACGGACACACCCAGGCTGTCGGGGGAGCAGGCCGACACGACGGGAAGAGGCAGGAGCCACGCAGGCGAGTGAATGTGGCTAGCGGGGCTACCGGCGCCGGGATGTTGGATGTGATCCACCGCACATGCCGGTGGTGGTTTTTGAACGTTAATGTGAGCTCCCCTACCCTGTTTAGGCCCCCCCCCCCCATGGCTAAAAGTTGCGAAATGTCTAAACTGAGCATTTGCGGTCCTTTTCTGCGTTACTTAAAACCAGTGTTGAAACGGGCGAGTTCGGACAAGGCACCTTATTGACGTCAGATCGGCAAATGCAGCTCCAGCCCCTCCCTCTGTCTCCGCTCAGCGTCCCTGTATATCCCGCCCATAGAGTTTGGACTGTGAATGCGTTTCGCAATGCGAAATGCGTTTTTTTATTTGCCTGGAGGCACGTCCGAGTGTTTCTAGGCTCGGAAGTCCTTTATCTGAGCCTCTGGACCTTTGAACAGCAGTGGCTTAATTTTATTTTATGTGGAAATGTGTTTATTTTTCAATGGAACCCTTCAAAGCTCTCCCCTGTGCAAAAACAAGGAAATGGATCAGAGCGCACAGCTGAGAGCGAGAGCGGAGCGTTTAGCCACGCCCCCACCCTCTACTATTGGCCAGCTCTTTTCTCCTCATTTGCATTAAAGCAATAACACCCATTATGACCTGTTCAGAGAGAGAAAAATTACTCTTTCTCATCTTATCTCTGTTTCTCATGCACTGAGTGTTGATTTTGAAGAAAGATTCATTTACAATATTAGGGAAACATTAAGGAGCCATATAAAAGCATCAAGAAGTACCATGTCATGGGATCTTTAAGGCCGGTGATGTCGTTGGCCCGGGATTAATTTCTATATCCCCAGACAGAAGCAGCACAATAATCAGTTTCATTTGTCCGGTGGATGATTTGGGCGAGTCATCCTTCTCGTGCGCTTTTGTAGCGGCAATAGCTTTCCCATCGTTGAGGAGTTTGGAGTAGATTGCGTATTGGCTTTGTGAGGTGCAGTCATTTTTCTTTTGAAGATACTGATGTCTTGTAGATAGTACCAAAATAGTGGACACATAAAACACAGAAAACCATCTGGGGGAAAGTTGTTTGGATGGCTTTGTGCGAGGGCACACAGTACCTGCCAGCCCGTGTGCGCACTCCGTAGCCATCTTGGTCAACGATCACCATCTCTTTTTTGGCTCTCTTATCTGTGTTAGTACATCCTCTTGTGAAGTGGCTGTTTTGTTTCTCCAGTGTAGCGCTCACTGCAGTCTTCACTACACTGAATGGAGTAGACCACATTGCTTTGTTTGTGGCTCGGTGTTTTGTCCTTTGGGTGGACCAGTTTTTGTCTTAAAGTGTTTGTAGGTTTGAAATAGACTGGGATTTCATATTGTCTGAAAATCCTGTGTAGTTTTTCAGAAATACCGGCCAGGTAAGGAATGGTTTCTCCTGGGTTCGGATTCTCTGTTGTCTTGTTTCTTGTCTTTGTCTCTCTTAGTTTTGTTGAAAGCCCATTTAGGACATCCACAAACAGAGAGGGCTTTCTGCACATGTTGTTCTTCTTTCTCCTTTCCCTCTGTGCTTGTATGAACCACTTGGGCCCTGTGTTGTAATGTCCGAATAACGTACATCTCCACCTAGAAGCCACGGGCCACTCCTTTGAGGACAGTGAGGTTCAGATCTTGGCCAGAGAAAAGAACTGGTTTGAGAGGGGAGTTAAAGAGGCTATTTTTGTCAAGAAAGAGAATTCTTCCTTGAACAGAAATGGAGGTCTCAGACATCATTTGTCTCCATCTATAACTCTATCCTCAAACCTAAATCAAAACAAACAAAAAAAGGAATAGCCAGGCCAGGTCCAGAGATTAAGATTAAGCCTTCATTGGTCTCACACACAATGACACATGGGAGAAATTTGACTTCTGCATTTGACCCATCCTTTTCAGGAGCATTGAGCAACCATCTTTTTCGGCGCCCGGGGGGGCAGTACCGTGAAGGGTCTTGCCCAAGGACCCACACTGTTTAGCTCATTGCCAGGGGGATTTGAACCCACAACCCCCAGGGGGAAAGTCAGTGACTTACCAGTTGAGCTAACCAGCCGGAGGTGTGAAAACATCCATTATGGTACTGAATGGGTATGCTAAGCTTGAATGGGTATGCTAAGCTTGGATGAGCTGCGAAACATCTTCGACCAAATAAACTTTGTCCAGTTGACAAATTGAATTTCTCCTTTTGCCATTCCCTTAAAGGTGCACTGTGTAATGTTTTGGTTGAGGGTCTTCTTCCACAGTGTGACATTAAACAGCTCTACCTTAGATTTATTTAATTACAGGTGGTTTTACATCTCAAAAATAGTTAGAAAAACAGGCATTCTGACTGTGATTTGGATTGCGTCTCGACAGATCTGATGTGTAACTTGGTCTGGTTTGGTCATCATGAAAATATAAAGGTTTAATACCAAACTGTGAAACATTCCAGACAAAACAATAATATCTTCATGGATAAATGCTGTTATAACAGTTCTCATTTACCTTCAATGTAATCTGACCTCTCAACACAGATCCTTTGCAACTCAATTGTAACAAAATGCAAACATAACGTAAAACATTTCCCACAAATACAATAACTTAGAGCACCACAAACATGTCTGCGTAATCCCTCAGTCGTCTAGGTAGGATCCATAGCAAGAGAGATTTAAATTCAGTCAAATAGAAGCTTTAAACATGGATTGTATAACTTTTTATGATACTTTTCTCAATAGGAATGTTATAGATTTGTCTGGAAGGTTTCATAATATGGCATTAAAACTTTCTATCATCATGGAGACCAAACCAGACCGAGTCACAGGTCATTGTGGAGAAGCGACCCCGCTCACAGTCAGAATGAGAGGTATTTTTGGGCTACAAATGTAATAAATGTAATGTAGTGATGTTTAATGTCATACTGTGGAACATTTTAGGCAAAGCAATGGCATATCCATTGAAACAAGCAGGAGATGGGCATAATGCGCCTTATATCTGTCTGAAGGGAGGAGCTAAGCACACTGAGACCAACACATCATCTACCTGTTTGCAGTTTATATGTGTTAACTAAATGTAAACTGTCCCTGTGTCATAGACCAGTTAACATACTGGCTGTCCCTATGGTTTTCTAAATCTAAACAAAGAAAACAACTTTAAATCCAACCCCAGGCAACAAGGTTCAACAGAGACACTGGACCGATCTCCTAGATACACAGTGATGGAAAGAATACTTTGAAAATGGGTTTAGTTGCAAAATAATGAACACCCCGATTGAAATGTATTTTATAACATATTCTGTTAAGATGTGTATAATCCCTCTGTCGTCCAGGTAGAATCCATGGCAAAAGGAGAAATTCAATAGTTTAATTCAAAAGTTTATTTGGTGGAATCCGTTTCTTCTGCTTTTTCAGTTCTGGTCAGACGTTGGTGGACCCTGCCTATATCTGCCTGAAGGGGGCGCTCACTACAATGAAATGACTCTGAGACTGCCACACCTACTTGTTTACAGTTGGTGTTAGTTAGGTGGGCCTGTTAGATCTGCAGTGGGAGTGGAGTGTGGGTCTTGTTAGCAGAACCATTCAGGACCATAATGGTGTTTTCACAACTCTGGACCTGAGGGGTATTCCACGAAAGCTACTAAGCGCAAAGCCCGGCTTTATTCGTCAGTTGGCGCTAGTTTAAGTGAGAGTTCGGTTCCACAACGCTAGCTAAACTTAGTTCCCGCTGAGTTACTGGGGCAACATGGTCTTAGCAGATAGCCTGGTCGCGGGCAGGCTAAAGTTGTGGCTTAGTCAGGCCATGTCGCAGAGAATACGTACCTGACGTAAACAGAGTGTCAAACAAACAGTTCCGCACACCTCCCGCATGAGTATCTGTGTTGTCCGAAAACAATATCAGCAAAAAAAGAAATTACCTTACGTTCTTGGTTCTTGACAATTCTCCGGTAATCTAAACATATGCTTTTGAACCACTGTCTTTACGACATTAACATATAGAAGAATTCCAGAGGTATCTCAGAGAAAGACTTTTGAAGCTGTACCCTGCGCTGAATGGA
Source organism: Paratrypauchen microcephalus (assembly GCA_036785185.1). NCBI lineage: Eukaryota > Metazoa > Chordata > Actinopteri > Gobiiformes > Gobiidae > Paratrypauchen > Paratrypauchen microcephalus. Next base: position 23,402 of record JAVJIX010000422.1, on the reverse strand, counting down.
CTGTATTTTTAAGTCCTAACAAACTCCTAACAATTCCTAACAATCTCCTAACAATTCCTAACAATGTCCTAACAGTCCTAACAAAGTCCTAACAAAGTCCTAACAATTCCTAACAAACTCCTAACAGTTCCTACAAAGATCCTAACCAGTCCTAACGATGGGGGCAAAAGAGCCAATCAGATACAGGGGGCAAAAGAGCCAATCAGGTACTTCGGGTCCGTGGGGGCCGCGCTCACTTCGAAAGAGCCAGTCAGTACAATTTACCAAAATTATATAAATGACTGAATTTAAGTCGTATTGGCATGTGTCTTTTGATTTTGTAATAGCGCGCGTAGCGATGTGACAAAATTAGTGGTGTTTTGAGATGTTTGATTAAGTTGAAGTCCGTTGTGACGTTGAATAAGAATAAGCTTACACATATCACGAAATATATTTTTACCAGCGGCGAATACACTAACGATATGACAGAACTTGGATGTGTTTTGTGATTCAAAGTCAGAAAAACTGTTTTTATTTGTATATAGTCGGCGGATAGGTCTCCCACAGATAACAAACGGTCGCTTACAAAGTTCATCCTGAGGTCACATCAATTAGCAGCAATGAATAAGACACCAAAAGTAACGGGGGCCTACCAAAACCATTTTAATAAGCTCAGGCGTTATTCAAGAAAAATCTTAGATGTCTAAGTTCTGTCATATGTTGCTATGTTACTTGATTGGACTGAGTGTTCTATGTGATGTGAGATTTTCTGACCAATTATTACTTAGTCAGATATTCTGAATCCTATCACTGATGGATTCATTGAATCCATGTTGCTTACAACAGCTTTTGTCTAAATATTGTCTTCTCATCCTCTTCCACAGACATGCCAAAAAATAGAAAGCCAGATGCCCACTGGGCTGGTGTTATGGTCCTCTATGCCCAGGGAAAATACAAATTTTCCACTGGCCAGAGACCTGGATGCAGACGTTGGAGGGCAGTATTAGAGAGGATACAGAGTTGTCCTCTGACCCCTCTGTCTGGCCTACCTGTCAGAAAGTTTGACATTTTTGGTAAAACGATCCCCTGCCGATGTGGTTACCATGAGGTAAGTTAACTTTTTTGATGCAGAGTGTTTGCTTTGGAGAATGCTTCCTGAATGAATGTTTTTTATTGTTATTACTTATTTTATCAGACTGTATAACTGCACTATATAGTCCAAATGTGCAATATCTGTTTTTTTCCCCATACTCTCCTAGTTACTGTTTGTATTATTATTATTATTATTACTACTTATTTTTATTATTACTTACTTTATCTCATTCTTGCCTGCATGCACTTTTTCTTTCTTGTTCAAACTGTCCTGGAGCAACTGTGGCAATAAAGTCTTATCTTATCTTATCTTAATTAATTATTTTTTCTCCCTAGTCAGGAAAGCAGACAGAGGCACCGGCAAATCCACAGGCTGTACAGGACAACAGCGGCAGTACACCAAGTGCCAGTGCAGCATCTGGAAGTCACTAAAGTTCAGCTGCTGACATGACATGCTCTTTGTGCTGCTAAAGTTTCATCTGACCAGTTCTCACAGCATCTGATGGAGTACCATACACAGCAGCAGTGTGAGCACTGTGGTGTGAAGGCCTCTGGTATTGTGGGATTATCACAGCACCTGGAGAGATGTCATGCTGTGACAGACCTTCCTGCCCCTTCAGCCTCCTCCCACCCCTCTGCTGCTCAAGACCAGGAGATGACAGAGGCACCAAGCATCGGCGCCCAAGATGCTCCTGCTCCAGCCTCCCTCCTCGCCAATGAGATGACTCCTGTTCTGGAATCTGGAAGTGCTAATCCCGGGTTATTTGTCAGTGAGGTTAGTGATGCCTCAGTGGGGCCCATCCAATCCCCAATTGAGGAGAGCGACACCACTGCCAGGACTGAAACTCAACATACAGCATATTACAGAAATGGAAATGAATTTAACCTACAATTATTGTTATCATCACATAAATTATATCAGTTGGGCTTAACATCACTCTCACTTGACGACATTGACACTTTATATTTTATGTGACATCTCTATCAAAGAATACAGTTACAGGTAAACCTTTACTTTTAAAACAAAATGTAGCCAAATAACAGGCACACTCCATGATGCAACATTTCAATGATTCAACAAATTTGCTTCAGAGATGCTGTGCAAGCCTCTTTAATGAAATCCTTTTTATCAATTTCCATCAATAGGCATAAAACAATAAAAGACATTAGGTATGACATTCTGGTGTGAGGCCACTGTTGGAGGACTGCTGAGGGTCAGGCAAGGCACTGCTGGAGGACTGCTGAGGGTCAGGCAAGGCACTGCTGGAGGACTGCTGAGGGTCAGGCAAGGCACTGCTGGAGGACTGCTGAGGAGGGTCCAAGTGTACACCATCTTCAGTAACTACAACACAAAGTACTATTAGAATATACAAATGTTTGGATCACAGCTGAGGCAAGCATTAGCCTAGAGAATAGCTTGAATATACTCTTCACGAGAACTCGCAGGAAGGATCTTTGATGGGGTCCCTCCTTCAGTTACCTCCACCAGTGGGTGACCCCGGTTTAGGGCCAGTGCAGCTCCTCTGCAGGTGAAAGATTTTAAGGGGGGCTCCCACCTCCTGTGGCTTGGTAGCTACTGTTCATTTTAAATTAAATTAAGGTACCATTTCAACAGTATTACTAATTTCTCTGAATAATAATATTAATATTAGCCTACTTACCACTCTGCAAAATGTTTTTATGCTTTGTCTTTACCAGCAAAACAGTCCTCTTCACATTATTCCTGCTCAAAGACAAGATAACACAGTTTAACGTTAGTTGGAGCAAATACTTATATATAATATTTATGACATCAACTGTCCTCTCTGAGAATCGAACTCACAATCTCTTGCAACCCAGACCGTAACTTTTGCCCTGCGCCACTGATCAGAGTTGACATCAATGGTGAAAAACAGACTTAAAAAACACAACCTCCAGCACTGTTATAGGATTTAACTTGCGTATTTAAGCACTCGGTGATCTTCTGCCACGCCATGTCTCTTGCCTTGATTATTGCAAGTGTGTTGTAGAGTTCCAAAAGCAATTTCTGTTCTGATGCGCTGAAATAATCGGCCAGAATCTTCGACATGATCGCGTTTTCGACAGTCGCTTGTCCCTAATCAGAGCTAAGCTCAGTCTGGCCTAATCAGGCTGGGCCTAGACGCGTGCACGGGGTAAATAAGAAGCCCTGAACAAGCGACTGTCGAAAACGCGATCATGTCGAAGATTCGGGCCGATTATTTCAGCGCATAAGAACAGAATTTGCTTTTGGAACTCTACAACGCATTTGCAATAACCAAGGCGAGAGACATGGCGTGGCAGAAGATCGCCGAGCGCTTAAATATGTAACTTAACAGTTAACAGTGCTGTAGGTTGAGTTTTTTAAGTATGTTTTTCACCAATGATGTCAACTGTGATATGTGGTGCGGGGGGAAAGTTACGGTCTGGGGTGTGGGAGATTGTGAGTTCGATTCTCAGATAGGACAGTTGATGTCATAAATATTATATATTTGTAGAGCAGTCTTGTCAGTTGTAATTTATTTTTACTGTGTAAAAGTATTTGCTCCAACTAATACGTTAAATTGTGTTATCTTGTCTTTGAGCAGGAATAATGTGAAGAGGACTGTTTTGCAGGTAAAGACAAAGCATAAAAACATTTTGCAGAGTGGTAAGTAGGCTAATATTAATATTATTATTCAGTGAAATTAGTAATACTGTTGAAATGGTACCTTAATTTAATTTAAAATGAACAGTAGCTACCAAGCCACAGGAGGTGGGAGCCCCCCTCAAAACCTTTCACCTGCAGAGGAGCTGGCACTGGCCCTAAACCGGGGTCGCCCACTGGTGGAGGTAACTGAAGGAGGGACCCCATCAAAGATCCTTCCTGCGAGTTCTTGTGAAGAGTATATTCAAGGTATTCTCTAGGCTAATGCTTGCCTCAGCTGTGATCCAAGCATTTGTGTTTTTTAATAGTATGCTTGTGTTGTAGTTACTGAAGATGGCGTACACTTGGACCCTCCTCAGCAGTCCTCCAGCAGTGCCTTGCCTGACCCACAGCAGTCCTCCAACAGTGCCTTGCCTGACCCTCAGCAGTCCTCCAGCAGTGCCTTGCCTGACCCTCAGCAGTCCTCCCCGCTCAAGGCCTTTCTCTAAGATGCTTCTGAAATTCTTCTATATGTTAATGTCGTAAAGACAGCGGTTCAAAAAGCATATTTTTTATCGGAGATTTGTCAAGAACCAAGAACGTAAGGTAATTTCTTTTTTTGCTGATGTTGTTTTCGAACAACACAGATACTCATGCGGGAGGTGTGCGGAACTGTTTGTTTGACACACGTCAGGTACGTATTCTCTGCGACACGGCCTAACTAAGACACAACTTTAGCCTCCCCGCGACCAGACTATCTGCTAAGACCATGTTGCCCCAGTAACTCAGCGGGAACTAAGTTTAGCGAGAGTCATGGAACCGAACTCTCACTTAAACTAGCGCCAACTGACGAATAAAGCCGGGCTTTGCGCTTAGTAGCTTTCGTGGAATACCCCTCTGCTGCTGCACTATTGTTTTCTTTGTTTTGATTTAGGTTTGAGGATAGAGTTATAGGTGGAGACAAATTTCAGAAATGGGCCAAACGGAGTACTATTTTGTGAATATACTTTTACATCAAGTTGCGTTATATTATAGTATATAAAATATGACATATAATTACAATTAGCATCTTAATACTGGCGTACTGTTTGTTGTGCATTCATTTATGTCTGAGAAGGAAATGCACTCACCACAAGAAAAAACTATGAAAAAGGGACCGTGCCTCAACACAGTTACTCAAAATTAGTATTCAGGATAAGTTTCACAGCGCGTCACGATGGAAGGTGCCCCACAGCAGAGCGACTACAGGGACTTCCTAACTGTTCAGCAGATATACAGGCTAGTAAAGGGTCATGAAATTGCTTAATATTGGTTTGGACATTCAGCATGAGCAGGGAAAGGAATTCAACTAAATGTGAAGAAACTACTGGAAAGCACGTGCATATAATCATTTCATAATTTAAAGGGCTTCTGTGCATTTTTTTTTAACTTCCAGGTTTACTTTCCAGGTTTTTTGACTAATAGACGTGACCACCCTGTCTTCATAATTAATTGCGATTTAATAAAAGTGTCCTTTTAATGTAATTTCAGTATTTGATGTGTTTTTTTTCTTTCCTATTGTTAAAACACGTGTACAAATGGAACTGATGCTGGCACAGATTAAAGTCAGTTTCAAAGCGTAACCTAAAATGTAACCTGTAAAGGTCTCCAGAGACACACAAATCATCTATATGGGAGTTCACCTGTTCTGAGTCTGCATGATCATGATAAAGAACATGACTGAACTGAATTTTTCACAGGTGAAGTGAAATGTCAAATAGATATCCTCATCCATGTGATCTGCATGAATGTGGAACTGTTTTGTTTGATTATGGAAGTGTTATGGTACTGAGTCTAGTGCGCCTCTGTTTATATACCATACTCTGGCTCCCTCTAGTGGCCAAAATAGGTTATTGTATTACTTTTTATTTTTTATTATTATTATTATCCTTTATTTATCCATGTAGGGAAATTATCCTCTGTATTTCACCCATCCACTAACCCTAACCCTAACCCTAACCTGTGCAATCATCTGTGCAATAACCTATGTGCAATATTTATACCACACTATGTGCAATACGAAATCCACATGCAACACCCATACCACACCATATTATGTGCAATCTGTGAAATACCCTACTTACACCTTATTTGATCTTGATTTAATCCTACATTTAATGTACAAGGTACAATGCACCTTGTACATTGTACCTTGTATTTTTTATTACATTTTATTACATATTTAGGGACCGAGCCCGAAGGGGGACGAGGTCCCAGCCTTGTCAATCACCTCCTGTGCAATATGTGGGATATTTTTGCGTGCCCATCTTGGAGCCACTGTAAGTGCTTGAGCAAAATCTGCAGTTTGATCATGTGAAAGTTCCTCTAGAATGGTGTCTACCTGCATCTGACAATGTTCTTGCAAAATCAAAATAGTTGAATAACCCCAGTTCTTTGCATTGCCCATGATTAGGTCCCGCGTACGTGAGGTGGGCAACACTAGCCTAATCATGGTCTCCAAATTGTGGACCGTGCGTTGGATCATAATAGGGTCCTGATCACCAGAAACTCTCCTCAAATGATGAAGAACTTTTAGAAGAGAGTTTAATTTACGAATCAGTGATCCTAATGCTTATATCCGCAGATTGATAGTCATTGCGGGCGAATAGAGTGCGTTGTGGGGCCCTAAATCGTTGTTGTTTTGGTCTTTGTGGTGCTCTCCGGTTGTCAAAATCACGACGTGGATAGGAACCATTGCGTGAACGTGTAGAGCGACCAGAACCAAAAGAACCAACTTGGTGTTCTCTTTGTGGGCGTTGTGGCAAAGGAGGGTCAGCACCTCGCTCCCCTGGGTGCCCCGGGTTCGAACCACGAACCACGGAGGCATAGGAATGGGGCGGAGGCCCGTGAAATCGGGAATCACCAGTACGACGGGGCTCTGGCGGATTAGAATCAGTGTAAAAAGCCCGTCTACGGGTAGTAGAAGGCGATGCACGGGCCCACATACGGTTGGGGAAACGCTTACTACCCCTGCCACGTGAAAACAATGACCTCTGCCCAAAAGGTCCATTGCGTAGAGGTCCGTAGTGGCTACGTTTCCACTCGGACATGTTTTGTGTTTTTTGTTTGGTTTGTGCTAAAATTTTTTTGGTTTTTTGTTCTTTTATTTATTTATTTATTTATTTTTTTTTTTATAAAAAAACTGAAACAAATAAAATAAATAAATAAATAAATAAAAAAAATCCCAAAAAAATGTAAAAAAATGTGCCCAAATGTCGACGTTTCGGCCAGTATTCTGGCCTTCTTCAGGACAAGGGCACAAAACTATGTTCTTCTGTGGAACTGTCGGAGAGATGTTTTCTGTACAACAGCAGCAGAGAACTGAATGCAAAGCACAGAACTGCATGCAAAGTGGGTTAGAGCAAGTGGAACACGCCCAGACACATCCCGCTCTCCAAACAGGCGCGGGAGGGGCCAAAACAAAGACTCAGAGGCTCCAACACAACTGTGCATTTTTCAAAAGACTGTTTTTTATTTATTTTATTTTATTTTTTAATTATTTTTTCTTAGGGTCTGATTTTAAACAATTTTAACCTCTTACGCTGTGGACGGCCCGTGCACGGTCCCGTTCACTGTTTTTTTTTTCTTTCCATATAAGAGCACACATTCCCGAACGTGTATCATGACAAACTACACATCAAATGAAACTGCACAAATGGCAGGCTGAAGTGTAGAAGATGTCAGTCAAAGACAGCTGTAAAATGTTCTACCTGTGACACTGCACTCTGCTTTATTCAAACAAGGGACTGCTACAGACAGTGGAACACACCAGACTCTTAGTGTGTAAATACCTGTAAATATGTGTGTAATGTTTAGTGTCCATGGTTTTTTGAAAATGTATACAGTGTGCAGTGTTATAGAATTTTTCAATACATAATTTCATTTTCAACACTTGTTTGGTCTATTTTTGATTGAAAAAAAACACTTTTTTATAGAATGTAATTCTCAGGGACATAATATAGTGACCTTGTGTGCAGAAATGGATTCCTCTAGTTGTAAGCTTTCAGTAGAGCCCTCAATGATGTCTGTAGGTTGAATGAGTCAAAAGTTATTAAACGTTTTCTAAATGTTTCCAATTTGGATAGGTTTGGATAGGTTTGGATAAAGGCATGATCCCTGTATAAAACGCCTGGACAAAGTATAACAAAAAGTGGAGTAAAAAGTTTATTTTTACAGCTATTGATTCCCAATTTGAAATTTGAGTGGTCAACAACTTATTGTATTGAAAGATAGTGTATTTTAGGCCTCAGCTATGAACAGCAGCTATAGACACCTTTTATATTTACAAAAAAATTAGGCGAGGATAAAAAAAACACTTTTTATTTACTTTACTTTATATTTTTATATTTTTGTCAAAAAAGAGAATCCTTCTCTGAACAGAAATGGTGGAGTAAGACATAATTTGCATCCCATCTACAATTCCATTATTAAGCCTAGATCAAACAAACAGGGAAACAATGGGGCTAGCCAGGTCAGGGCCAGAGGTGTGAAAAACAGGCGTGTAGGGATGAATAGAGATCGTCAGCTAGACGCCAGAGAAACAAAAGACGGAAACCAATGAGATAGTTCCGGAAAGTAGTTAGCTAGGTAGCTCCTCCCTACAGCAAGATATAAGCAAGTGTCTTACCAGTATTCTTATTAGAGCTGACGAAGCCTCTCGGATGAACGGCGAAACGTTTTCAACCAAACAAACTTTGTCCAGTTGACAAATTGAACTTCTCCTGTTATCATACTTTACTTTACTTTATTGTTTATTTGATGGGGACAGATACAACAAACATAGATTAACATCTGATGCAGGTACCACAGTGTTTTAGCCAATGGCTAATTCGCAACACCAGACCCTAGGAGGGCTTTTAAACAGATTTCAGTAAGTAAAAAAGTTAAAATGTATTGATAATGGAGAATAAAAGAGATGGATAATCTAAAACAACAATAAGTTAAAATAATGATAAGATAATGATAAGATAAGCTAAAACAACAATATCACACTAAATATAGGCACATAAAACACACTTGCACTGTCATTCCCCTCACAAACACACACAAACATACATGCAGTTACACATGATCACACTGCTGCTGGTGAATAAACCAGGACTTAGTCTGTTTCTTAAAAGTGGAGAGTCTGGTTATAGTTTTTATATGAGCAGGTAAAAAGTTCCAAAGGTTTGCTCCTTTCACTGAAAATACAGTCTGTGCAGATGAGGTCTTGCAAAAGGGAACTCTGCAGTCCCCATGTGTGGTGGCTCTTGTGGACCTTGTGGAGAGTCTGTTTACACATCTGCTGAGAGCTTCAGGTGCAAGTCTATTCAGACATTTAAAAACAAGCTTTACATAGCTAAAATTGCAAACATTTGTAAAATTTAATAACTTATATTTGGATAAAATTAGACAGTGATGAAATCTGATTGGCTTTTTGTCTAAAATGTTATAAACACAGTTCTAAAGTGGTTGGAGAGGCTTTAGAGTGGTCGGGTTGGTTTGAGACCAAACAGTAGTGCAGTACGACAGCTGAGAAAGAAGAATTGAATTTACAAAGACACAGGTGCTTTCAAAAGACAAACAGTCTCTAATAATTTTGAAGCAGTTAATGCTTGCTTTCATTTTTGATGATATATTTTTGACATTCTTTTTAAAATTTAATTGAGCGTCTAGTGTCACACCGAGGTATTTCTCTTGCTCTACCTGTTCTATGAGTTCATTGTTCATAGTGATGTTTAGTTTGTTTTCTGATTGTGTCCTTTTTATAGAGAAGCATATAGATTTAGTTTTCTTTGTGTTTAGTGTCAGGCACGATTTTTTTGAGCCAATCTGACACTTTCTCCAGACTTTGGGTTAATTTAGCACCGATGACAGCCGGGGTTTTGCCGGACACATAAACCACTGTGTCATCGGCGTACATCTGAAGGCCCAACTCAGGACACACTTCAGGCAGGTCATTCACATAAGGACAAAAAAGGATTGGCCCCAGGATTGTACCCTGGGGAATGCCTGTCTTAATTTCAAATGAGGCAGACTTTACATTGTCAATGACCACACATTGTTCTCGACCGTGCAAATAAGATTCAAACCATGTAAGTGCTTGCTTTGAAAAATTAAATGAAGACAGTTTTTAAAGAAGAAGATTATGGTTTACTGTATCAAAGGCCTTTTTTAAGTCCAGAAACACTGCACCCACCATATTACCCTTATCAAGTGGGTGAACGATATTCTCCAGAAGTGAGCAGATGGCAGATTCGGTTGAATAGTTCCGCCTAAAACCATACTGTTGTGGGTTTAAATAATGAAAGGTTTCCAAGTAGTCAATTAATTGTTCTGAAACAATTCTTTCCAGTATTTTAGACATTACAGGAACTAAACTTATTGGTCTATAGTTGCTGGCATCTGCAGTATTCCCAGACTTAAAAATAGGCCTTACCAGTGTTTTTTTTCCATGTATTTGGAAATGTTCCATTCCTAATTGATATATTTATAATGTGGGTCAAGGGCTGGATCAGCACTTCAGCATATTGTTTTAGAAAAGCGACATCCATATTGTATGTGTCTCTAGAAAGAGTAGTATTTAGGTCCGAAATTGCCTTTAGGACAGATGTTGAATGAACTTCAGTGATAACAAAAGAATTTTCATTTGTTTCATAAGTTGTATTTAAATGGCTTCTATTAATTTCATCTTCTGCAAATTTGGAGGCAAGATGGATGAAAAAATTGTTAAATACATTAGCAGCTTTGGCAGGATCCGAAATATGATCTTCTCCTATTTTTAATTGATATTTATGATTTTTATTAACATTGAATTTGGTTAGATTATTAATTTGCTTCCATATTAACTTACTATTTCCACTAGCTTCAGTAAACATTTTGATATAATAGTCGGATCTTGAGCGACGCAGCTCATTCACAACTTGATTCCTCAGTTTTTTAAATAAAAGTGAATCTGTATTGAATTGTATTGTATTTTATAAAAGGTTTTAAGAGCAAGGTCTCTCTTTTTCATCAGCTGTCGTATTGCATCATTCGCCCATGGAGGTTACACTTTTCTTTGTGGCCTTTTACATTGTTTTAAATACTTGTTCAAAAGTTTTTGCATTTTAGTCATAAATATATCACAATTGTCATTCATTTGACTTTGTTGTATCACTTCATCCCAATCTGTATTTTTCAATTCA